>PVIC010012564.1:0-21105 GCA_004025085.1 Thryonomys swinderianus
ATTAAGTAATTCGTTACTTAAGTAAGTATAGTTTTAAGTAATTGAGCCAGAATTCTACCCCAGACTACCTGGTTTTGAACTTGTTTTCCTAACCACTACGGTGAGACAGTCTTCAGTCTAAGATGATTCAACACTGTTTTTCAGTGGCACAATGGTGTGAAACCAATATGCATTCTGTAGAAATTGTACTTTAAATTTTTTTTTTTTTTTTTTTTTTTTTTTTTTTTGCTTTTGAGACAGGGTCTCGCTTTGTAGTTCACACTGGCCCTGAGCTCACTATGGTGCCCAGGCAAGCTGCCGCGAACTCAGCAATCCTCCTGCCTCTGCCTCCCGAGTGCTGGGATGACAGGCGTGAGCCACCACGCCCGGCACTGTGGTATGTGGTATTGATTGCTGGTGGGCGTGAGTCTCCACACCCAGCATTCTATGTGGTTACCAGGGATCGAACTCAGGACCTTGCGCTTGCGAGGCAGGCGCCAGAACCACTGAGCTAACCCTCCGGCCCATCCATTTTCTGATATCCTCTTCTATCTCATTTTTCAGAGTCCTGTAGTTTTCAAAGTATATGTCTGTCACCCCCTTTATTAGATTGATTCCTAGATATTTCATTTTCCTGGGTGGTATTATGAAAGGGATTGACTCCTCAATTTCTCTTTTAGTGAGTCTGTTTTTTGTATATGCAAAGGCTGTTGATTTTTGAGCATTGACCTTGTATCCAGCTACACTACTAAATTTGGCAATTATGTCGAGTAGTCTTTTGGTTGAGTTTTTATAGAGAATCATATTATCAGCAAATAATGACAGTTTAACTTCTTCCTTACCTATCTTTATTCTTTTTTTTTCTTTGTCTTGCCTAATTGCTGTGGCTAAAGTTTCCAGCACTATATTGAACAAGAGTGGTGACAGCAAGTATCCTTATATCATTCCTGATCTCAGTGTAAAAAGTTTCAGCTTTGCCTATTTAGTATGATGCTAGCTGTTAGTTTCTTGCAAATAGCTTGTGTTAGATTGAGATAAAGTCCATATATTCCGATTCTCTGTAGGGTTTTAATCATGAATGGGTGTTGGATTCTGTTAAATGATTTTTCTGAATCTATTGAAATGACCATGTGATTTTTGTCCTTGAGTCTGTTAACATAGTGTGTTATATTTATTGATTTGTGTAAGCTAAACCAGCCTTGCATCCCTGGTGTAAATCTGACATGATCAGAGTGTATGATTTTTTTTGATAACTCTCTGTATTCTGTTTGCCAATATTTTATTGAGGATTTTTTGCATTAATGTTCATTGGAGAGACTGGCCTATAGTTGTCTCTTTTGGTTGGGTCTTTCTTTGCCTTTGGAATCAAGGTAATTGTTGTACTGCTTCTCTTTTGATTTCATTAAAGAGTTTGAGAAGTAGTGGCATTAACTCTTTAAAAGCTTTGTAGAATTCAGCAATGAGGCAATCTGGACCAGGGCTTTTCTTTGCTGTTAGGCTTTTCATTACATTTTCAATATCACAGATTGATATCAGATTGATTAACATTTTTACATCATCTTCATTCAGCTTTGGAAGTTCATATGTGACTAGGAATTTATCCATTTCTTCTAGATATTTCATCTTTTTGGAGTACAAACTTTCAAAATACTTATTATCCTTGGACCACCAATGGATCGATCTGTAGTCATTTCTCCACTTTCATTCCTAACAGCATGGATTTGAGCCTTTTCCTTTCTTTGTTTGATAAGGTTGGCTAGCGGCCTGTCGATTTATTTATCTTTTCAAAGAACCAATTCTTTGATTCATTGATTCTTTGTATTGTTCTCTTTGTCTCAATTGCATTAATTTCTGTTGTGATCTTTATAATTTCTTTCCTAGTATGAGCTTTGGGTTTGTCTTGCTCCTCCTTTTCTAATTGTCTGAGATTCATCATTAGGTTGTTTATTTGAGTTTGCTCTATTTTCCCGGTGTAGGCATTCACTGCTATGAATTTTCCTCACAGAACTGCTTTCATGGTGTCCCATAAATTCCTGTATGTTGTACTGGGGTTATCATTTAATTGAGGGAACTGTTTGGTTTCTTCTTTAATTTCTTTTGTGGCCCATTGTTTGGTCAACAGATTATTGTTCATTTTCCATGTGTTTATGAGGATTTTTGGGTTTTTGTTGCTATTGAGCTCCAGTTTCAAGGCACTATGGTCTGATAGTATGCGGGGGATAACTTCAATTCCTTTGCATTTACTTAAGCCTGTTCTATGAACTAAGATGTGATCTATTTTCGAGATGGATTCATGAGCAGCTGAAAAGAATTTATATTCTGACTTTGTAGGTTAAGTACTCTGTTGGCATCTATTAAGTCCATATGTTCAAAAGTTTCATTTAGCTCAAGTATTTCCTTATTGATTCTTTGTCCAGTCGATCTGTCAATTTATGACAGTGGAGTATTGAGGTCTTAAATGTACCTGCAGTACCCTTTGGGAATAAAAGGTCACTGGGGAGTCAGGGAGGTAGGAAGACAGAAGGAGAATAAAAGCTTAGAATTATGGTTAGCAGATTTATAAAGATCACATAGGTCTCAAGAACCTCATATATGCCAGTGGGTAACAGAGGCTAAAGGGACATATATAAGACAGTACCAATTGAATGCTGCAAGACCACTGGAGACTTTGCACACCTTCTTATGATAATACAGAAGAAGAATTAGGGCTGACTGGGAGCCTTTTGCTTCTGGGAACTGGTTCTGACTGGAAGACAGGAGAGGGTGTGGGAACAAGAGGTGAATAGAGGGACCTAGGAGTAGAAGGCAAAACAGAAACTAGTTTCCCTCTTCTATAAAAGATGTAAGCAAATTAAGAGCACAGAAATCCAGAAAGTTGGACAGATTTAGTACCAGCAAAGTAGGAAAAAACAAAAGTTTTGTCAGAGTGAAGAAATAAAAAGTGTAACAGCAGCATCAAAATCAGCAACAACAATATATCAAGCTAAACGCATTACTCAAAAGGTGATATCCCTCAAACTTTATCTTGCCTGGTCTGTCTCAGCACAGTTTTGATGTGGGCTGGCCAGTAGGCCGCTCCCCTGGGCACAGGTAATGGCGCAGACCTCCTTTGTGGTCTAGGTTCCTGGTGAGCAAACTGCTTTGCACACACTTGCCTGGTGTATCTCAGTGCAGCTCTGGCATGGAATGGGGCCCAGCTGGCAGGCCGCCGCCCTGGGTGCAGGTAAGCCATGGGCCTCCTTTGTGGTCTAGGTTCCCAGTGAGCGATCTCCCCTGTTCACACTTGCCCGGTCTGAAGAAAAAGTTTTTCTGAGGTTTTCATTGATGTTTTATTAATAATTCCCGCAGTATGCCGAGGAAGGTATACCGAGGAAGGTAATATCTTTCCCCCTGTGCTGCAACTTTAAAACAATGGTCTTTGGAGGGTTATTCTCTAATTCATATTGAATAAAGAAAAGCACAGTCATCAGGGCTTTGCTACCTCTTTGAATTTTGTCTCCTCTTTGTACTAATGGAATTCTTAGATCATTCCTAGTGACTTACCTACAGTTTAAAACTCTGTTCCTTATATGTGATGATGAATCGTAATTGTTCTCTCTATGGGGTTCTCTTGTACTTTGGCCTATAAAATGTTCTGAAAAAAAGTTCATTTTAAAACTAACTGCATATTGGCCACTGCATTTTTGCTTTATTCTTTTTGTATTTTAATTACACATTTCTGCAATAAAGAGGCAGTTAATCACACTCATTTATTTCCTGAGTCAACTTGGAAGTGCTCTCTTTGTTTTAGATCAGAATGAATGGATTGGATATTGTCTTATTCTTCTCGCTTTACTGACAACTTCCATGTTCGAATAGAAAAAGAAATGTCAGGAAAAGGTGATAGAAGATTTTGCATATCTTTGAATGATGTCCAATACCCATCCATGTAGGAAAGGCATATGGTTAATCATTTTTCTTTAGAGTTTATAGTAGATCATTAAGATATTTTTACCAGCCTACAGTAAATCAGGTGGTTTTATATTACTAATTGCTGAATTTCTCAATTTAAAATCTCAAAACACATTCAACATTGGTTTCTAATGTTGTGTAATGTGTGTACATGCAACAGGAAGTGCTTAATCTCGTGGGTAATCTATAAACCATAAACAGATTTTAAACACTTTACCCACTCTCACAACCCTATCACCTCATATCAGAAAATGTCTGGTAGCAGTCTAAAGCTTTCTGGTGTATTTGATAACTTAAATCATAATTCTTCCATAACTCTCATTTGCTTGAACTCTTGTTTGCTTTCTATGAAAGGGCCTGGGAAGTAAGACCTAGCTATGTATTGAACAGCAGCTTCATTTTTCCTCCTGTCACTAAGAGATAGCATATGTGGAGTTGAAGTAGAGTAGAAACACTTAAGTATAGGCTATATTTGAGATATGTGTAAGAAAATTAGAGAAATGACTTTTTATTTGAGTGAAAAATTGGGGAATAGTTGTTTAGAGTTTCAGTGGAAAGATGGAGAAGGTTTATATGGCTTCTAATAGAGAGTCAACATATTCTAAGGAATATTCTTTTTATGGCTCCAGATTGTTCAGATGTTTTCACCTTAATTTTAATCTCTTCATTCACATATTAGTGCTCTTTCCTTTAGCGCTTTTCTTCAATTTGCCCTTTAAAATTTCAGAGGCCTCTGAAAGTATTGTTTAGTCATTAAAAAATAGGATATTTTATTGGAAAGACTTTAAACTTTGACCATTCATTACACTGAACTGCTTTTAGTCACTATAGTAAGCTTTCCCATCAAAGTACATTCTCTGTCCTGTTAAATTTCTTAAAGCAGGACACTTAAATCTTTTTCTTAGCAATAAGAATTCATTTGTTCAATAAATATTTATAAAATGCTGACTGTAACTATATAGTGCTAGGGCTAGGATAAATAGCACAGAATAAGCAGATAAATGAACATCTCTCCATAAACTTGTATTTTATGTTTTAATATACTTTTAAAGAAATTTTTGTAGTAGAATATCTAACAAATAAGATTTTATTTATTGTCTCACCAAACTGCTAAAATAATGTGAATGCATATGAATGTGTAAAACTTTTCAACAGAAGTAAACAGATTCTTCATAATCAGGTTCAGAATATTATAATAGTAGTAGACAAATCTTCCGTCTCACTAATATGAAAGTTAAGAGATAAAATAGCATTGACTTCTGGTATAGACACTGTAAGTTGTTAAAGGCCCTATGATATAAAAGATATAATAAGGTAGGGGTGTGTGGAGATTTACTTCAGTAGTTCCGGCACCTCCCTGGCAAGCACAAGGTCCTTGGTTGGATCTCCAGCAACCTCAAACAACAATAATGGGCGTGGTGACTCATGCCCACCAACAATCAGTACCATATACCACAGTGCTGGGCATGGTGGCTCTTGCCTCTCTTCCCAGCACTCAGGAGGCAGAGGTAGGAGGATTGCTGAGTTCCAGTCTTTCCTGGGCTACATAGTGAGCTCAGGGCCAGCCTGAACTACAGAATGAGCCCCTGTCTCAAAAAAAAAAAAGATATACTAAGGCAACAAAATAAATATTGTATGAAGGAGGTTAAAAGTCTAGGGTTTATATGATGCTTATGATAAGTTCTTATTTTAAAGTAGCCTATTTAAAAATTCTTTTAAACTAAGTTCTATACTAACTATAAAGAAAATAATTACCACATAAATAAGGAAGAGAGAGGAATCAATGGTTAACATTATATTACACAAAATTGCCAAACCATAAAGATAAACAACAAAAAAGAAAGGAACATAGTTTACAAAACAACCAAAAAACAATGTTTAAAAATAGCTAAAGTAAAATTTTGTTCATCAATAAAAACATTGACTATAAATTAATTAAATTTTCCAATTAAAAGTTATAAAAAGACGGAATAGAAAACAGAAATAACACCCAACCACGTGGTGCCTACAGGAGACTGATGTCAGCTAAAAGGGCACACAGACTGAAGTGAAACAATAAAGAAAATATTTATGAAAATGGAATCCAGAAATATACAGCAATAGTTATATCAGAAAAAACATTAATTACAAAACTAAAGTGATGTATTCATTACATAATGGTAATGATAATATAAAATTGTTAATACAGTTGTGCTGGATAAAATTTTGATCTATGATAGATCGTATATGTAATAGTGGTCCCATAAATTACAAAGGAGAGAAGAAATTGTTTTTAATTGACTTTATTGGTACATTCTTTATATGCATTATGATCACATTCAACATTGAGGGTTTGTACCAGTGCATGCCCCTGTTGATTCACATTTTTTTTCTCATTCCCCTGCCCGCCCTACAAAATCCAACCCCCTATATACATGTTTTGTTTCCTTTTTTTAACCAATTATTTTCTCACCCCCCCTTTTTGTTTGTTTCTTTCTTTTTTTTTTGAGACAGGGTCTCGTTTTATAGCTCAGGCTGGCCCTAGCTCACTATGTAGTCCAAGCAAGAATCAAACTCAGCAATCCTCCTGCCTCTGCCTCCCAAGTACTGGGATTACAGGTGTAAACTACCACACCCAGCATTGCAGTGTGTAGCACTGATTGCGATACTGTGGCATATATGTGGTTACCAGGGATCGAACCAGGGACCTTGCACCTGCTAGGCAGGTGCTAGAACCACTGAGCTAAATATCTGTTCCTTTTTTCCCTTTTTTACTAACTCCTACCCTCTTTTTCCTTTTCCTTTTGAGAATTTTCTTCCTATTTTACAGTACCAAACATACATTTTGGAACTTGTTTACACCTTCAGTTTTTCATACCAGAAAAATGATACAGTATTTATGCATCTGTGTCCTATTTATCTCACATCAGAGTATGTCCTCAAGGTACATTCATTTGAGTATAAATGACTCAAATTTGTCATTCTTTGTGGCTGAGTAATACTCCATTTTAGAAAACAAACATATCTTCTTTATTTGGTCTCCTGTTGATAAGAATTTGAGCTGTTTCCAAGAGTTAGCTATCACAAACTGAGCTGCTATAAACATGAGTACATGTATGTCACTGTGGTATGATTCTTTTAATTCTTTTGTGTATATCCTTAGCAGGGGAATAGTAGGGTGAAATGGCTCTCTAACCCTAATTTTTTGAGGAATCTCCACACTGATCTCCACAGAAGTAGCACCAATCTACATTCCCATCAGCAGTGGAAAAGGGTTGCTTTCTCCCCATAGCCTCACCAGCATTTGTGGTTGGTTGATAGCATTCTTTGTGGAGTAAGATGGAATATCAGTATTGTTTTCATCTGCATCTCTTGAGTGACCAGTGATGTTGAACATTTCTTTATATATTTTTAAGCTGCCCTTATTTTTTCATCTGAAAAATGTCTGTTGATTTCAGACCCGCTTTTGAATTGGGTCTTTAAATTTGGGGGGAGCTGATTTTTCTGAGTTCTTTATGTACTCTAGATAGTAGTCCTTTGTCTGAGAAATGGCTGGTAAAATCTTTTCCCATGTTATTGGTTGTCTTTTCAGTCTGCTGGTGTTGGTTACTTTTTTTACGCAGAAATTTTTCAGTAAGATGAGATCCCAGTTGTTGATTCCTTCTGCTAGTTAATGCACTACAGAAAATTTTTTTTTCATAAAATCTTTCCATATGCCAATGTCTCCAAGAGTTCTACCTAACCTATTTTCTAGCAGGTTTATTGTTTCTGTTTTAATATTTAGGTCTTTAATCCACTTTGATTTTAGTGCATGGTGAAAGACATGGCATGTTGAAATCCAGCTTACACCAACACCATTTGTTAAAGAGGCTATCTTTTGTCCATTGAGGGTGTTTGGCTCCTATTTCAAAGATGAGGTGCTTAGTATATCTGGAGTTGTTTCTGGATCTTATATTCTTTTCCATTGATCCTCAGTTTTCTTTCTTTTCTAGTACTGTGCTATCACAGTGGCTTTGTAGTATAGTTTCAGGTTGGGTATTGTGACATCCCTGCCATGTCTTTGTTGCCTAAAATTGCTTTTGCTATTCTGGAGCTCTTCTGGTTCCAGATGAATGTTTGAGTCATTTTCTCTTGCTCTGAGAAATATTGTGTTGGGATTTCAATCAGGATTGCACTGAATCTATATAATAGTTGTGGGTGTATAGCTATTTTGACAATATTTGTTTTTCCTTCCCAGGAATAAGGGATGTCTTTCCATTTACTGATAACCTCTTCAGTCTTCATTTTCAGAATGCTATAGTTTTCAGAGTAAAGGTTCTTTCACTTCCTTTGTTAGATTATTTCCTAGATATTTCATTTATTTGGGTGATATTGTAAAAGGAATTGACTCCCCAATTTCTCTTTCAGTGAGTCTATTGCTTGTGTATACAAAGGATATTGATTTTATGAGTATTGAACTTGTATCCAGCTACACCACTAAATCTGGCAGTTAAGTCTAACAGTCTTTTGGTTGAGTTTTTAGTATCCTCTATGTAGAGAATCATGTCATTGGCGAATAATGACAGTTTAACTTCTTCCTCTCCTATTTTTATTCTTTTTCTTTTTGTCTAATTGCTGTAGCTAATATTTTTAGCACTATATTGAACAGTTGTCATGATAGTGGACATCCTTGTCTTGTTCCTGATTTTACCACTGAAAAGTTTCAGTTTTTGACCATTTAATATGATGCTGGCTGCTGGTTTCTCATGAAAAGCTTTTATCAGGGTGATAAAGACTGTCTATTTCAGTTTTCTGTAGGGTTTTGATCATGAATGGTGTTAGATTTTGTCAAATACTTTTCCTGCATCTATTAAGAGTATAAGATTTTTTTCTTTGAGTCTGTTAATATAGTGTAGTAATTTTATTGATTTACATGTGAGCCATCTTTGTATCCCTGGATAAATCCAACTTGGTCAGGGCATATAATCTTCTTGATGATTCTCTATATTCTGTTTACCAGTATCTTATTGAGGATTTCTGCGTTTATGTTCATTAGGGAGATTGACCTATAGTTCTCTTTTTTGGTTGGGTCTGTCTCTGCTTTTGGAATCAATGTAATAGTTCCTTCCAGGAAGGAATTTGAGAGAATTATTTCCCTTTTGATTTTGTTAACAAGTTTGAGAAGTAGTGGCATTAACTCTTCTCTAAAAGTTTTGTGGAATTCAAGAGTGAACACATCAGGAACAGGACTTTTCTTTGGTTGTAGAGTTTTAATTACTTCTTCAGTTTCACAGATTGATGTTTGGGTGTTTAGCATTTTTATATCTTCATTCAGCTTTGGAAGTTGATATGTGGCTAGGAATCTGTTCATTTCTTCTGTGTTTTCCATCTCACTAGAGTATAGGTTCTCAAAGTAGATGTTAATTACCCTCTGGACTTTTGCTGGATCTATGTTCATTTCCCTCTTCTCATTGCTGCTTGTATGGATTTGAGGCTTTCTCTTCCTTTGTTTGATAAGGTTGGCTGAATTTATCAATCTTGTTTAACCTTTCAGTTAACCAACTCTTTGATTCATTGATTTCTTTTGTATGATTTGGAGAGAATAATTTCTGACTTCCTAGTTACCATGTAGTCATTGTAACCATGGTAATTTCTTAGTATAATGTATTACTCATGTTTGTGGTGATGCTGTTTTAAACAAATCTGTTACAGTGCCATTCATGTAAAACTACAACACATAAAATTACATTTATGTTTTAATAGTGGTTAAACTATCTTACTAGTTTATGTATTTATTAAATTTTTATTATTTTTGAGTGTAATCCTTCTGGCTATTAAGGTTAAAAACCACATGATGTCCTATGCTGATAGCAGCCTTGGATATATTGAATTTACCATGGGTCTTAATTGCTTCAAGGGGTCATATCAATCAATTTGTGTAAGTATACCACCTGATATTTGAACTGTGATGGTTTCCTATAATGATACATTTTTCAGAATGTTTCTTTGTAGTTGACACATGATCCTGTGTGTGTGCTTAACCCTGAGGAACAAAAATATTTGTTTTAAAATAAATATAAAAATATTAGTTCTAAATACAGTGATATTAGGAAGCTTCAACCTCCCCCCCTATGTTCAACAATGTTCAGATAATTGAGAGAGAAAATAAAAAAAAATCACTTTTTTTTCTTGTCTTTTTTTTTAGTTTTTTTTTTTTTTTTTTTTTTTTTTTTTTTTTTTTTTTTTTTTTTTTTTTTTTTTTGAGACAAGGTCTTGCTTTGCAGTTCAGGCCAGCCCTGAACTCACTATGTAACCCAGGCACCTAGAATTCAGCAAAACTTCGGCCTCTGCCTCCCAAGTGCTGGGATTACAAGCATGAACCACCATGCCCAGCAAGAAACATCATTTTTAACTGCATTCTAGAGCAAGTGGGCCTAACAGACATTTTTAAAACTGTTCATTTAATTGCTATACGTGATATTAAATAGTTGATTATACATGCTTGTTTACTGCACATTCTCCAGCATAAATCATGTTAGAAATGTCTTAAAAAATTAGGAAGACAGAAATAACATCACATATCTTTTCTCACAATGTGGTATAAATCTAGAAATTCTTAACAGAAGAAAATTCAGAAACTTTACAGTTATATAGAAATTAAATAACATACTCCTGAAATAGTCTGTGAACTTTGGAGATAGCCTCAGAAACAAAGGGAACAGAAGCATGAATAGACAAATGAAGTTTCATCAAACTCTAAAGCTTTTACGTGGAAGAGAGCAATACAAAGTGCAAGAAAATATTTGGAAGCTATATATCTGACAGGGAGTTGACATCCAAATTATATAAGAAACTCAAAAACAAACAAAAAGAAATCCTATACATAAATGTGTAGAAGTTCTGAATACACATGCCTTTAAAGAAACTTGTGAATGAAACCAATAGCCAGGATCATATTAAATGGTCAAAAACGAAACTTTTCAGCTAAGATCAGGAACCAGACAAGGACTGTACTGTCACTACTTCTTTTCAATACAGAAACACTAATTCTGCTGCAAAGTAGGTTAGGTAGAATTCTTGGAGACATTGGCATATGGAAAAAAATTTATGAAAAGAACTTCTGCAACGTGGGAACTAGCAAAAGGCATCAACAACTGAGATCTCATTTTACTGAAAAGTTTCAGCACAGCAAGGAAAACCACTGGCAGAGTGAAAAGACAACCAACAATATGGGAAAAAGATTTTTACCAGCCATTTCTCAGACAAAGGACTACTATCCCAAGTATATAAAGAGCTCAAAAAAATAAGCCCCCCATATTTGAAGATCCAATGCAAAAGTGAGCATCTGAAATCAACAGACATTTTTCAGATGAAAAAGTAAGGGCAGCTAAAAAACGTAAGAAGAAATGTTCAACATTGCTAATCATTTAAGGGATGCAGATGAAAACAACACTGATATTTCATCTCACTCCAGAAAGAATGGCTGCAATCACAAAATCTACAGACAACAGATGCTGGCGGGGTGGGGGGAGAAAGCAACCTTTCACCACTGCTGGTGAGAATGTAGGCTGGTACTACCTCTGTGGAGATCAGTATGGAGATTCCTCAAAAAATTAGGGTTAGAGATCCCATTTGATCCTGCTATTCCTCTGCTAGGGATATAAACAAAAGAATTAAAAGATCATATCAAAGTAACGTATGTGCACCCATGTTTGTAGCAGCTCAATTTGTGCTAGCTAACTCTTGGAAACAGCCCAAATCCCTATCAACAGGGGACTGAATAAAGAAGATATGTTTGTTTTCTAAAATGGAGTATTACTCAGCCATAAAGAACGACAAATATGAATCATGTATACTCAAATAAATGTACCCTGAGGACATACTCATAAATGAGATGAACAAAACACAGATGTGTAAATACCATATCATTTTTCTGGTATGAAAAACTGAAGGTGAAAATGAATGCAAAAATGTATGTGAAGTAATGTGATAATGCAAAATAGGAAGAAAAAGTGGAAAGGGAGAGGGTTAGTAGGGGAAAGTGAAGAGAAAGAAAAATTTGATGGTTAAAAAAAGGAAAGGAGACAAAGGAAAAGGATAGGGGGTTGGATGTTATAGGGAAGGAAGGGGAAAATGTATCAAAATGTGTTGTGTACAGGTATAAATTCTCAATGTTAAATGTGATCATAATGTATGTATAAAATGTATCAATAAAGTCAATAAGAGCCGGGTGTGGTGGCTCACGCCTGTAATCCCAGCACTCGGGAGGCAGAGGCAGGAGGATTGCTGAGTTTGAGGCTTGCCTGGGAACCATAGTGAGCTCAGGGCCAGCCTGAACTACAAAGCGAGACCCTGTCTCCAAAAAGAAAAAAAAAAGTCAATAAGAAAACTTGCAAATGATCAAGAAATATTTGAAAAAATGCTCAATATAATTTTTCATCAAGGGAATGCAAAGGAAAACCACAGTAAGGTATTATCCCAGGACTGTTAGATTGGCTATTACCAAAAAGACAAAAGATAACAAGTATGAGTGAGGATGTGTACAAAAAGGAACTTGCACAACCTATGGGAATGTAGCTTACTATAGATCTTATAGAAATTATAATGGTTCTGAAAAACATTAAAAAGGGTGCTGATAATGAAATAAACCAGACATACAAGAAATTACCTAAATTATCTAATAACTACAGTAATCCTTCATTTGACACAGATTAAGCTCAAAGTTTTGAGTAAATATGGAGTGAGCTATGTTGATGAAGGTAACAGTAGACATAGGTTCATTTTAGGCAATTTTGTTATGATAAAATCCTTTAGATACATAATCTACATTATATGTTTTGCATAATATTTTTTATATTATTTATCATGTATGTTTATATATACACATATCCATACAACCCACTGAGATAGTCTTTGGCAGCTTATTTAGAAGTAAGTCATGACTCAAGGAATCACTTTTAAAAATCATTTCAGTCTGATATACTTTAGGAAAAAGTACATTATATTATGAAGTTTCAGAATCTGAACATAGTATAGGAAAGGTGTTTTACCTTTGACATTTAGTGGAAACTGGAGATTTAGATATATGATTTTAAAAAAACCTTTTGTAGTATGAATTACCTGTTAATACTTAAAAATATTTTTTAGGTCTCTTTGATGTTATTTTCAACAGTGGAAATATATGCACTTTTCAAAGTCATGAGATGAGGCATCTTTTTCTTGCCCTTGACAATGGCTCTGTCACTGGAATGGTGAGTACTAAATTTTCTTTTTTCTATATATCAGTGTGCTATATCTGTATATGATATATTTTTATATAAGGTACTTTTATAAGATTATCAATTTACACTTTCTTTGGTTTTTACTTGTATTATTTACATTTTTGTCTTTTATTGATTTTTGAGATTATGATACGTATATGGTTCTGGATTTTCACAGATTAAATTTAGAACAAGTCTCTGATATCATTAGAATTTTTTTTTTGAGACAGGATCTCGCTTTGTAGTTCAGGCTGGCTCTGAGCTCACTATGTAGCCCAGGCAAGCCTCAAACTCAGCAATCCACCTGCCTCTGCCTCCAGAGTACTGGGATTACAGGCGTGAGCCACCACGCCCGGCTTATCAGAAATTTTAAAGAACTTTCAGAAGGACCCTATGTGAGTTCTTTGTGGCACCTTTAGGGGACCATATTCAATAGGGGAAAACCCCTAGTGCCTGATAGTACACTGTGTTTAGGCTGATAGTACATTGTGTTTAGGCTTAGTACATTCAGTTTAGGCTTGAAAAATACCTTTCATTATGTAAAAGCATGTCCTTAAAATGCATACATGTTAGTTTTGAGAAATGAGACCACATAAGTTAATTGTCTTAATATGTGTATTAGTTACTTTTCCCATTCCTGGGACAAAATACATGACATCCAAGGTTGAATGAGGAGAGGTTTCTTGTAGCTCAGTTTGTGGAAGTTTCAGTTCATAGTTAGTTGGCTCTAAGACAGGATTTCAGGACAGAGGTACAGCACAGAAGCAAAATAGTCCATGGAAAGCAGAAGGCACAAAAGCAGCAGGCAGCAAGAGCAGCAAGTGACAAGTGTTGAATGATAACACTGGCCCTGTTTTAGTCCCTTATATCCCATCAAGTTACCCACGCTTAGGCATTCTCAACCAGGGTGGGGTAGTGACCCTTAATCTAGCATTTCATTCTGAATTAATGCCAGCATCACACACCCTAGATCCAGCTACCTCTGAAAAGCCCCACCTCTAACTGCATCTGTGTACATCCAGAAACAAGCCATACCATTCTTCCTCTGGTTCCCCAAAAAACTCTTACACATACCTTTATGCAAAATACCTTTAGTCTATCACTAAGAGTTGCCAACATCCTAACTAAGAGTTGCCAACAGTTTCAGCATCTCTGAGAAGTCCAAGCCCAAAGTCTCCTCTGAGATTTAAGGCAAATTCTTAGCTGCAAATCCCTGTACAAATGAAAACAGTGTCAAACACTTCAACATTCCAATGGCAAAAGATAAACATTATCATTCCAAAAGGTACAAAGAGTGGGATAGAAAGGAATAGGACCAAAGAAAGTCCAAAATACAATAGGGAAACATTAATTTTGATGGCTCCATATCCTGCCTCAAAGACAATATGGCAAGATGTGAACCCTAAAGAGCTTGGATAGCTCTACCCCTATGGCTCTTCTGGTATATGTAGCTCCTGTAATTTCTCTCTTTTTTTTTTTTTTTTTTGCTTTTTTTTTTTTTTTTGGAGACAGTGTCTTGCTTTGTAGTTCAGGCTGGCCCTGAGCTCACTATGGTGCCTAGGGAAGCCGCCCCGAACTCAGCAATCCTCCCGTCTCTGCCTCCCGAGTGCTGGGATTACAGGCATGAGCCACCATGCCCAGCATTATATGTGGTAACCGGGGATCGAACTCAGGTCCTTACGCTTGCGAGGCAGGTGCCGGAACCACTGAGCTAACCCTCCGGTCCCTGTAATTTCTCTTTTTGACTGGGTTTGCTCACTCTTGCAGCTTTCCTCAGATGATCTACATTTCTGGCTTCTCTAAAGTTCTGAGCTCGCCAATGCATCTTTGGCCTCACACTCATAGCTTTACACACTGCCCTTTTAGAGGCACAGTGCTTAGCCTTCCAGGTCTCCTTCTGAAATCTGGGTGGAAGCCTTCCTGACTCCATAACTCTTACATTCTGAATGGACCTAAAACCAGCACCATGTTGATGACATCAAGGTCTGCTGCCAGCTGGAACAGTAACCAGGCTTCCTTTTCCCTTGGCTCTAGAATTTGAGAGCCTGTATTGCTGAGTACTCTGAACTCAGTGCTAAGGGACAAGTTCTGTAGGCCACTGCCACTCTGGGATATGATGTTCTTGGGTTCTCTTCTCAGAGCAAATTCTTTTGCCTTTGCACCCTTAAGGGTGTAAACCTGTTGTTCCTTGTGTTGTTCTTAGGACATCTTTTGTATTGTCCTGTTCCTTTTCAATAATCAAGTTCTCTTCTGCTCTGTCTTTGCAGTCTGCAGCTTTACTAAAGCTTCCTTTCTGGTCAAACTCTCAACATTCTAAATCATTCTGCTGGGATCTTTGCTCTTGATTCTCAACATAGATCTGCCTAAGAGCCCACAACTGTAGCCAAACATTGCCTTAACATCAAACTATCTTTAAATTTCTCCTTCAAGATTATTTAGCCACTGTCCTTGATCTCATTCTTAAGTAAAGTCTCTGGACACAAGCAAAATGCTGACAGACTTTTTGCCCATGCATAACACACATTGTCTAGAGTCCAACAACCAGTGCCATTTTTCTTTCCATCAGAAACCTCCCAAGCCTGGTCTTTATCATTAGCATTTATGTCAGCATTCTGGTCTTCTGAACTCTGATGAGAATCTGTCATCAAGAACAGCTTAAAGCATTTTAGGGTCACTTCTTCAGCTGGCATCTCTAAACTGTTCCATACTCTTCCCATAGCTAGTTCCAAAGGCTCCTGAACCATATGGTCAGGTACCGTTACAGTAACGATTCTACTTGTGTACTATCAAATTCTGTCTTAGTTATGCTTCTCATTGTAGACACAATATACTTGATACTTAAAGGAGGAAAGATTTATTTTAGCTCACACTTTACAGAGGCTTCAGTCCATAGTTGGCTCCAAAATAAGGTGGTAAGACAGAGAGGTAGTGCAGAGGAGAAAAAGTTCATGGCAGGCAGAAGGCAGCAAAAGCAGTAAGCAACAGCTTGTGAAAAGTGACAAGTGACAGTCATAGTGCTTTTCTGTCCCTTATATCCTGTCCAGGTTACCCTCCCTTAGGGCAAGGTGTGGCACCCAACCCTTAATCCTAGCACTGCATTTTGAATCAATCCCAGTATCATATCCTTGATCCCAGCATCACACATCCTAGATCCAGCGACCTCCATAAAGTCTCACCTATGATATAAAGCTTGAGGGAGACATCTGGATATAAGCTATAACAATATGTGTTAGAGTGTTAATCTTTGAATATGCCCTAGAAGAAAATGCTTTATTATCTCTAACAGAAGTAGCACATAAAGTTTATATAGGATTGAGTTGGCTATGGTTATGAAGTAGTAAATGTAGAAGCAAGAATTCAACAAGAACAATCTGATTCATGCTACAGTTTCCTTGTGTAATATTGTATAACATTAGATAATGATTCTAACTCATGTTATTTAACTTTAGGGAAAATAATAATTACTGGAAAAGTGTTTATATAATTTTTATTTGTAATATTCAGGGTAAGAAGTTCTATGAAGTCATTTCTCCTTTGTGCTGGACTTATACTGTATGGTGTGCTTAATAGGACATAAAAAAGGCCCTAGTAATTTTAATACCTAATCTTCAGGATAAAGGATTAATTAAATATTTTCCATGAATTTATTTGTACTTTGCTGTGGGCTTGTACTGTACACTGTACTTAATAGGACATAAGAGAGCCCATAATAAATGCCTAATGACTTGCATATAGTTTGTAGAGGACATACTCAGTTAAGAGTAGAAACAATGTTACAGTACTATATTTTTCCAAAATCAAATTAAGCCAAATATTCTATCCCAGTAGTTTGTTCAGTGATTCTACATTAGTTACTAAAATATTTATCATATTTCACATATTCTCAAATATCTAGGGTCAGCCTATGTAGTTTTGGTCCACACTGTTTATTATGATAGATTCATGAAGCATCAGTTGTTTTTTTTCTTTTTTTTTTTTTGGTACCAGGGTTAAACTCAAGACCTGTCCTTGTGAGGCAGAGCTACTGAGCTAAATCCCTGGCCCCCAGATTCTACATTGATTCTTTCTTTCCCCTCCCCCTCCCCTCCCCTCCCCTCCCCTCCCCTTTCTTTCCTTCCTTCCTTCCTTCCTTTTCTTTTTGTTTTGAGATAGGGTCTTGGTTTGTAGTTCAGGCTGGTCCTGAATCCCTATGTAACCCAGGCAATTCTCGAACTAGGCAATCCTCCTGCCTCTGCCTCCTGAGTGCTGGGATTACAGACATGAGCCACCATACCCAGCACTGTGGTGTATGGTACTGATTGCTGGTGGGTGTGAATCACTGTGCTCAGCACTGTGGTGTGTGGTTATGGGATCCAACTTGGGACCTTGCTCTTGCAAGGGAGACACTGGAACCACTGAGCTAAATCCCTGGCTCCCCAGATTGTTTCTTAAAGGTAAAGAGCTCTGTTATTTCCCTGCCATTGTGTAGCAGTTGAATTTTTCTGATAGACCTAGGCTCTTAGGTCTGGCCATCAGAGAGTACCAGTGAGCCCTGTTGACACACCTATGGGAAATGTAGCAAGTCTGTAACACTGCCCTGAACCAGAAGTGTCTCCCTGTAGCATAACCTCCACAGTTTCTTACAGTCTTTTGGGTACAAAACCTAGGAATGAGGTAGAACTTGTATTAGTTTCAGGTTTTAGTATCATATAGTTTACAGTTATGAGAACTAAAATGGTTAAATTGAAAACAATAACATGCACATTAACTTTTGAAAAAAATTATTCTGCCACTGGAGTTCTTTTTGCTATGCAACACTTTGCCATGTGTTATAAGAAATCAAGAGAAAAAAGTCTTTGGAACAGTTCATGACAATAAGGCTGGGTAATAAAAGCAGTTGAATTACAAAAGCATGAGAGTATGTGGTAGTACAAGGGTTATATAGCATGGAGTAGACCTGCACATACTATACATAAATTGTCAGAGCTTTTTCAATTTTATTGTTTTTTCTTGTTAAATCAGCGTTAGGTTTCTTTTCTCATCCTTTTTTAATATAAGTACCATGGACAAACTGGAACTCTAGCTTTCTCTTCTTTTCTAATGTTTTCTTTTAGGCTGGTGGTGGAGCCCCCACAGAGCTACGGGTGCTTTATCAGCCCAGCCGCTCTGCTCTTCTTGAGTCAGCACTGGTTCCTGGTCACACAGTGAGTTTCAATCGACATGGCAAAATAGCTGATGAGTCATCAGCAGGTTATGCAGACCTTTCAAAAGAATTTCTGATTTTTGTCAAGGTAAAATGGTGTTTCATTATCAAAACTTGTATTGTTAAATAACTCTTATTTTATTGAGGAAATTTTTGTATTGAATCATGCTGTAGTAATCAGATCTGTTTCCACTAGGTGGCATTGGTGACTATTACCATTATATTTACCCAGACTTTGAAAAGCTTTACAGCAATGCAATTGTGATGGGAATAATGTCCAGTGTTTATTTGAAGTTGGAAGTTAAAATATTGGATGTGGGGATTCTTAATTAAATGTTAGAGAATCTTATATTTGTGTGTTGAACAAATGAATATATTGCCCTTTTCTAACAATTGGGATTTGTATCCTATGATTATTAAGCATGCGTAGTCATTTCCTAATCTTTTTGTCTCTTTATAGCATGTGTTTATGAATTTGTCTAAATATTATGTTAGAATAATAGCTATAATTTACGAAACTGCTTATTTATAGACATTTCACTGGAAGTTTTACCATGTATAAGACTAAATCATCAACAAAGTAATGACAAATATCTGTATTTTAAAGGTGAAGGAGGCTCAGTGATTCTGGCACCTGCCTGGCAAGCACAATGTCATGAGTTTTAATTTCTAGTCCCCCCCTCAAAAAAAAGAAAGAAAGAAAGGGAAAAAATGTCTTAGTGAGCTTAGTGTGGTTGTACATGTCTGTAATCTGAGCACTCTGGGAGGCTGAGAAGGACCGTGAGTTTGAGACCAATTTAATGATGTAGAGCCTGTATCAAAATGATAATAATAAAAGGGCTGCGATATAGCTTCATGCAAAGGCCTTGGTATCTGTTTAAAAATTGACTTTTTGGGTACATTTTATACATATGTTATACATTCCACATTGAGAATTTGTACCCATTCATAAATGCCCGGTTTATTTCACTTATGAATATGGTAGCCTCAAGGTGCAGCCATTCAAGTATATGTTTAATTGATCATTCTTTATGGCTGGGTAATACTCCATTTTATTTTCTAAAAATCCACATCTTTAACTAGTCTCCCATTGATAGGCATTTGGGCTGTTTCCAAGATTTAGCTATGACAAACTGAGCTGCTGTAAACATGGGTGCACATATATTGCTGTGGTATGATTCTTTTAATTTTTTTTTGTATGTATATCTAGCAGGGGAATACAGTGTCAAATGGGACCTCAACTTCTACTTTTTAAAGGAATCTTTATACTGGTTTCCACAGTGGTTGCACCAGTCTATGTTCCCACCAACAGTGGAAAAGGGTTGCTTTCTCCCCATAGCCCCACCAGCATCTGTTATTGGTTGATTCTGTGATTGTAGCCATTCTCTGAGGAATCTCAGTATTATATTCATCTGCATCTCTTGAATGACCAGTGATGTTGCACATTTCTTCATATGTTTCTTAGCTGCCTTTACTTCTTCATCTGAAAAATATCTGTTCATTTCAAATGCCCACTTTTGGATTGAGCCTTTAAATTAGGGGGGCTGATTTTTTGAGTTCTTTATAAACTCTAGATAATAGTCCTTTGTCTGAAAAACAACTGATAAGATCTTTTCCCCATATTGTAGGTTGTCTTTTCATTCTGTTGGTTGTTTCTCTTGTTTTCTAGAAGCTTTTTAGTAAGATGAGATCCCAGCTGTTGTTTTTTTCTGCTAGTTCCCATGCTGCTGAGGTTTTGTTCATAGTGTTTCCCTATAAAAGGCCTTGGCTTTAGAGTCCAGTGAGAGAGAAAGAGAAGAAGTGGAGAGAGAGAATATGAATATATGAATCTTGGCTACTATAGCGTAGTTATTAAATGGTAAATCATGTTTCAAACTATACCTTATTCCCTTTTTAAAACTTTTTATTTGTTTTGTTTTGAGACAGGGTCTCAGTTTGTAGTTCAGGCTGGTCCTGAACTCATTATATTGCCCAGGCTAGCCTCAAACTTTATAGCAGTCCTTCTGCCTCTGCCTCCCCAGTACTGGGATTACAGGCATGAGTCACCACATTCAGCTATGTCTGTTATATAATACATGCTTCCTAATATTGCTATCTTTCTGAAAGCAATAAAATTTTAACTCATAGCATATTTTTAGCAAAGAGGGATTTGTATATCTGTATTTTTAGTTGATTAGTTTTATACATACATCTATATTTTTAAATATTAAAAATTTATTCTGTTCATTTTACATGTTGTACACATGGAACTGTATTATATCTTTAACTATATCTTTCACTATCTTTTTTTTGAGTTCTTTATAAACTCTAGATAATAGTCCTTTGTCTGAAAAACAACTGATAAGATCTTTTCCCCATATTGTAGGTTGTCTTTTCATTCTGTTGGTTGTTTCTCTTGTTTTCTAGAAGCTTATAGTTCAGGCTGGTCCTGAACTCATTATATTGTTTTCTAGAAGGGTCTCACTTCATAGTTCAGGCTGGCCCTGAGCTCACTATGTAGCCCAGGCAAGCCTTGAACTCAGCAATCCTCCTGCCTCTGCCTCCCCAGTGTCGGGGTTATAGGTGTGTGCCACCACACCTGCACTGTGGTATGTGGTATTGATTGCTGGTGGGCTTGAGTCACCATGCCCAGCATTGTATGTGGTTACTGGGATTGAATTCAGGACCTTGCGCTTGCGAGGCAGGCACCGGAACCACTGACCCAAATCTCCGGCCCTCTTTCACTATCTTTTATTATTTCTTTAGCTTAGAAATTGAATTTAAGAGTTAGAATAT
>PVIC010012564.1:21205-39554 GCA_004025085.1 Thryonomys swinderianus
CGTGAGTCTCCATGCCCAGCATTGTATGTGGTTACCGGGATTGAACTCAGGGCCTTGCGCTTGCAAGGCAGGCGCTGGAACCACCGAGTTAAATCTCCAGCCCAGAATATAAAACTTTTAAGACTCTTGGAAAAACTTTAGTGGTATTTCTAAATATATCAATTTTTTATTCTAGTGAAATTTAAGTCAGTCATGAAGTTAGAGCAAATAATTCTACTACTTCACTTCTGACATCAGCTGCAGATTTTAGAGGTTCCTGAGACCTCTGTTTAGGCCTTGTCACTAGAAGTACTCAAAGAATCATTAGTAGTCATTATACTCATTGTTACAGGGAAACAATAGAGATCAGAACTTGCTACTTGAAGAGACACTTAAGACAGAGCCTAGGAAAAGCAGCACATGTGGAACTTCTATTTGTCTTCTCATGGAGTCAAGGTAGAATTGCTTTCTCTGCATTTATTTGGCATAATACAGAGGAAGTACTGTCAAGCAGGGAAGTTCATCCAAGCTTTATATCAAGAGTCTAACACTTAGAGCTTTAACTGGAGTTGCAACCCATAAAATCTTTGTGGCTAATTACAGTCTCCAGCCTCTTAGGTTAATTGATACCTTAGATCCATAGGTCATATTGTTACTTTCTGGCTGGCCCAGGGATATCAGTTTCTGGGACTTAGAAATCATCTCTCAGGTGAGGCAAAGCAAGATTTCTCTGGGTAAGTTAAGGTTTGTATTCTTAACACTTTGCAGAAATGTAGGAGAAAAATTCATCTCACTAACTTCAGTGCTGAATGTGGGTCTGAAAGAGGAAATCTTAGACAACTATGTAGAATACACATCTAATTGAAGCAGTGATTCATTGCTGGAATAGATTAAAGTTTATACATCAATTGAATTTGTACAGGACATTTTTTTTTTTTGAGACAGGGTCTCGCTTTGTAGTTCAGGCTGGCCCTGAGCTCACTATGTAGCCCAGACAAGCCTGGAACTCAGCAATCCTCCTGTCTCTGCCTCCCTGTTGTGACCTTCGCCGATCCCGTAAAGAAAGACGCAACACACGGAGTGCAAGCTTGATCTTTATTCTCCCTCCCACTTCCTGTCTTGGGTGCTTATATACATTCTCCTCTCAAGGCCCCTCCCACTGCCCACAGGTATTACCATATAAGGTCTGCAGTTAGTTTGTGTCAAACAGAGGTTTCTGGCTTGCTGCCAGCCACCATCTTGAGGAGCGGTCTTTACAGCCCACCACACCTCCCCAGTGCTGGGATGACAGGTGTGAGCCACCACGCTCTGCACTGTGGTATGTGGTATTGATTGCTGGTGGGCATAAGTCACCACACCCAGTATTGTATGTGGTTACTGGGATCAAATTCAGGACCTTGAGCTTGCAAGGCAGGTGCTGGAACCACTGAGCTAAATCTCTGGCCCCAGGACATTTTTTATATTATTCTGTTAGTTACTGTATAGGATCTCCAATACATTGTGATTGTTTGCTTCTGTTCTCATTAATTTCTATGTGCATGCATTTAATCACATTTGTGGGTTGTATTCCATAATTTGGATTCCCTCTCTCTCTCTCTCTCTCTCTCTCTCGTGGTACTGGGGATCAAACTGGGGCCCTTGTCTTCCAAGGTAGGTGTGGTACCACTTGAGCTAAATCCCTGGCAATTTGGATATAGTTACAGATGTTCTTTTTATTCTGTCTTCATTAATACTAAAATTATTTGCTTACAGTGTTTATAAATTCCTTAAGGAAAATGTTTGTGTTGTGTGAAGGGAAATGTTTGTGTTGTGTGTAGTATTGGTCAGCTTTCCATTGCTGGTACAAAATACCTGACACCTGCAACTTAAAAAATCAGAAGTTTGTTTTCACTGTCAGTTTCAGTGTTTAGTCCATGGTTTTTCAGTTCCAAGCCAGAAACATCAGGGCAAGAGGACACAGTAGAGAAACAATGTTCAGCTCACTGCGTCTGGGAAGCAGAAAGAAGGGAAGAGCCAGAGAGGATGAGGGACCAAATATAGTCCCCAGCATCATACTTCCATTACCCACTTCCTACAATTAGACCGCACTTCCTAACTGCTCATTCAGCTATGAACTCACTCACTGTGAGGTCAGTGCCTTAACAATCAGTCACTTCTTCAGATGTTTCTTAATCTAATCAAATAAATAGTCAGGATTAGATGGCATATGTGTCTTAAAACAAAACAACAATAAAACAACTCTGTAGCATCAGATGCTGACCCTCACTTTCAATAATTATTGTTGAAAATCTTTTACTTTTATTTAGCTATGTATATTCTTTCTTTTGCCACCTTCAGCTACTAACTCCTAATAAGTCCTGATAATCATGACCTATATAGGAAATTGATCCTGTAACAGAATGGATAATTTTTAATTTCTGTCTTTCTGTTGTTAATTACTTTGAAGGGAATGTTCCATAACAGTGCTGTGGTTCTACTTGCTACAAACCTGTGCCAGGCTCTGTGTCTCCAGCCTGATGGGACCTGCACTGGATCAGGAAAGCAATCCGAAAAATCTTACTGGAAAGTACATAAAATCAGCTCTGGGATTTGCATGTTTGAAAGTGTGAAAAATGCACAGATGTACCTAAGGATTAAAAATGGCCAGTGTGATGGAGCAGTAAGCAAATACTTTTATTTCAGCAGATGTTTAAGATTTTTGCCAGATGAAAGTAACACTTTTATGAATGTTTTGATTTTCAGTTTTACCTAAAAATGTTTTGGAATGGGTGTTAATATGTGGTAGTCCTCTGTAACTGGTGTTTTTAGTAAATGGGTAATGTATCATATGCCTGGTGTGATAAATAAGGGGTCCTGACTTCATAAACTTTACCTTTGGAAAGTACACCTTGACTTTGGAAATAATTTTAAATTCTGTGCATTAGGAGTCCTTCTTTAACATGTTGAACATAGTGAGGATATATGAAAAGCAACTAAGATAACATCTTTTACATATTTATAATTTGGTGGGATAATATGAGTGCTTATATGGTTTAAATGCTTATATAAATTTAACCTTCATATTAGTGATCTCTGCATATGTATTTGAAACAGTTTAAAATTAATTTTTTAGATAAACTCAGAAGTCCTCTTTTTCCTCTTATCAGTATATCTGGCTACATGGGTTTGTTGTGGTAGAGAGAGGAAAAGCTTAGACCTTTCTTGGACTTCTGAGTCCCTGACTCTGTGGTGGACTGGGGTATTTGTTTCTAGTAACCAGTACTCATGATAAGAGTGCAAAGTGGAAAAGAACATGAGCATGTACATACTTACTTGTTATCCCTTATTGATTTATAAAAGCACAATGAAATCAGTTATGTCACCATTTTACAGAAACCAAGCTTAAGGTACAAAGTATTTTTAATGATATTTAAGCTTGTATGTGTACTAACTGGGCTAATGATAAGTAGCATTATTATGAAGTCCAGACTAAGTAAGAATATAACTTCATCTGATGCTCAGTCACCTCATAGAAAGAGCATCAGAAACTAACTTTCCCTACAGACATTCTGTACAGACGTTCCTCTTCCTTGGAATAGTGCACTATGTGACACATGCTTTGGTGAGTGTTTCTGGGGATATAGATAAGTATAAATTCAGAGGGGGAGATAGTCAATATTGGAAATTTCTTGTTTTTCTGAGTGGCAACTAAATGGACAGTTCAGTGACTATCCATGTCCATTAGCTACCTCATTCTCGAGTTGCATAATATGTTAGAATTTTTTCAGAAAAACAGAACAATTTGAATATACATATAGTTATAACAGGAAACTTCCTGGGTTAGCTTACAAAGTCAGAAGCTGAATAGTCCCACAGTGGCCATGGATAGGCTAGTGAGTTAGGGCAACTGGTAGCTGCTCAGACTAAGAAGCTAGAAGCCTCAGAATGAGAGAGAATGGTAGTTTTAAGGCTACAACTCTGAAAGCCCTGTGGAGATCTGCTGGCTTTGAATACTGAAGTATTCAAACATTTGAGTACTGAAGTACTTGGGAGTCTGTTGTCCACAGGTAGTAGCAGTAGGAAAACTATACATACTTGAGAGAAGTGTTGAGCACGAGTGGGTAGGCACCTTTCCATTCTTCAGCTTTTTTGGCCCATCTGATCCTTTAGTTTATTAGCTTGTACTTTCTGCAGTCCAGGTGGGTCTGCCCAATTCATTTTGCTGATCACACAGGAGTCCTCTCTGAAAACACTCTCACTGGAACATCCAGAGATGTGCTTTAGCAAATTTCTAGACACTGCTTCAAACAGTCAAGAATCAAAATTATCCATTATGGATGGCATTTTTCTTGGTTCTCTAATTCCTTCCTTTTAAGTTTCTGTGCCCCTTTTCTGTCTTTTTTCTAAGTGTTAACTTGTTTCTAATTAAACTTCCTCTGTGAGTTTATATTAGAATCTTTTTATGCTACAATAAAAACATATTGTTGCTGTCATCTTTTTCTTCCTCCTCTCCTTTCCTCCTCTTTTTAGCTATGAGTGAGTCTGCTTTATCTGATTAGGGTGAAAGAATGGAAAAAATTCCAGTGTGTTAAGGTGAAGGAAGCTGGTGAACATGGGGGAGTGGATGGAAAATAAAGAATATTGTTCTATTATGGAAGAACTATTGACATGGTCATTCTTCACATGTAGAAACTGAGCATAAGCCTGGTTAAATAACTGCCTGAGACTCTCTCGCTGGTGTCAGAGCTGAGACTTCTCTTTCCTCATGATAAAATGGTAGGTTCAGGATTTCCTGAACATTTTGGAGATGAGATGTGCAGTCATGCCTGGAGTTTCAAACCAAGTACAGCTTTTCTTTTAAAGTTATTCTACAATTTAAAAAAGCGAAAGCTTCTGTTCTGTTTTGAATGAAGGTGGCCAAAGTAGAAAACTCAATGAGATGTGTTGGTAAAGATCAAAGAACACAAATGGTTTGGTTACCTGGGATACAACACACAATTTTAAAATAAGGATTACAGATATAAGGGAGATTCTTTAGCACTTTTGGCAGTGAAAACATCATGGCTTGGTTGCATATGTTTCAACTAGAGGGTTACCTCATTAGTCTAAAGTCTTTACAGGCACTACATGTATGAAACAGGATCTGAATAGAAAGAGATTGGTAGGCAGAGCTGTGTAAAAGTGCAAACCAGAAATAACAGGGTCCATACACATCCAGATGATACTCAGACTACTACATTTAATAAGTAGTTCAGTACATTTTAACTCCTAGACTGCAACTTTTGGGCAGGAGCAAGGAGCTTTGAGGGTCTAGGATGGGGATGAAGCATTGGTTGGCTGTCAAGGACCCATTTTTCCGGCTAGGATCCAGCTCTTGCTTCCTATACTGGAAGTTTGCTGTGAAGCTTTCCCATACTGGGGCAGTGAGGAAGACCTGAGGGACTTAGTTTATAGCTTCATATTCAGTGTGGATGTATTTTAGTATTTAGAATGGGTATGAACTTTGGCCCAATATGGCTGACTAGAGAATTCTCAGCAGAGGTGCTCAGAGAGGACTTACTGAAACCACAGTTAGGAAGGGTTTTATACCATGAATCAGAGTACTAATTGGAAAGTTGATACAGGTAGGTCAAACCTAATAATTATGTCATTGGAGGAGAAAACAGCAAATATTGTGTATTTTACACCTCTCCAGTCCTCTGCTCCTCCAGGGAGCAGCCATTATGAAAGCATTCCAAATGATTTTAGGGAGGGAATAGACAAAGGTGCACCGTGCCAGACTATGTGTATACCAGCCACTTCACCACATTAAGTCTAAGCCAGACTATGGTGAATGTTGCAGCCTTGCAGGATCCTTACCAGGTCTCGTTGACAGCATGTGAACCCAGGAAGAGGGAGGAAAAATGTGTGAACAGGGACTGCACATTCCTGAAGATATGCAGTGCCACCCTGCAGACTCTATAGACTACTGTATACTATGAAGGAATCGGTCATTTCTATGGCCTCATATCAGTTGCTATCTCCTGTATACTCCCCACCAGCACTCACTGAGGGCAAAGACTCCTCCATGCCACTTGAGTGAAGAAAGAATAAATTGGTGAAAGTGGACTGTGGATACACATGGGTATGCCCTTCCATTCTGGAGGCTCTTGAACTCCCCCTGAGAGAAGATCATGGATTCCCATAGTTCCAAAGCAGCTGCTGCTGTCTCCTTCAGACTCAGCCTGTGCATGAACATATTCACAGATCCCTAATGACTCCCCTCAGATCACAAGCATGCCCTTAACTTTGTGGTTCCTTGCATGCTAGTGCACCTTCCCACAGATTATGCCATTATGCCTGCCTTGAAGGAAGAGTTACTAAGCGAGGTTCTGCTTGTAAGCCAGCAAAGTGAATTCTTGAGACTAGATTTTTCTTTTTTGGTTTTGGAGTGAAGAAGAAATTTGATATTGGCGAGGCTGCATATAATCAATATACAACTAAAGCCAGAAAAGAATGATGTGAACACACAGGCATTTTGGCAAAGTGGTCCTGTGTGAATTGCATGTACATTTTCTTGTTGAGTATTGGAACTGAAATCCTGCCAGATACTTTCTGTTTTGTTTTGGTTTGTTTTGATTTGTTTGCTTTACTTTGGCTTTACTTTCGTTGATGTCTATGTTCTCTCTCTCTTCTCATCTCCCTACCTAGTATGAAGATTCCATGTCAATACTATTATTTTTATTTTTAAAATTGAATTCTTTATTGGTACATTTTATATACAGTTCCCAAACACACTCAACATTGGAGAATTTGTACCAGTGTATGACAGAAGTTAATTCTCATTTTTACCCATATTTTTACCCACCCGCAATCCCCACCCTTTATATATATGCTATTTGTTCTTTCCAAATCATATTTATTTTTTCCCCTCATTACATTCCTCCAGCACATTCCCTTTGAATATTTCCTATTTTACAAAATCTACCCTACATTCTAGTATATGTGCTGCTGAAGTGAGCACTGTACCCTACATTCTAGAACTCATTTACATCTACAGGTTCTCATACCAGAAAAAAGATATAGTATTTACATATGTGTGATTTATCTATTTCACTTATTAGTGTGTCCTCAAGGTGAATCCATTGGCACATAAATTAATGAAACTTGTCAGTCTTTATGGCAGAGTAATAATCCATGTTTAAAAAAAAACACATCTTTATCCAGTCTCCAGTCGATGGGCATCTGGCTTGTTTCCAAGACTGGGCTAGCACAAACTGAGCTGCTATGAACATGGGTGTACATATGACTTTACAATATGATTCCTTTAATTCCTTTGTGTATACTGCTAGCAGGGGAATAGCAGGGTCAAATGGGACCTCTAATCCTAGTTTTCAGAGGAATCTCCACACAGACCTCCACAGTGGTTGTACAAGTCTACAATCCCACCAACAGTGGAGAAGGGTTCCTTTCTCCCCACAGCCTCACCAGCATTTATTGCTGGTCGATTTCATAATAGAAGCCATTCTTTGTGGAGTAAGATGAAATCTCAGAGTTGTTTTCATCTGCATCTCTCAAATGACCAGTGATATTGAACATTTCTTCATATGCTTCTTGGCTGCCTTGACTTCTGCCTCTGAAAAGCGTCTGTTCATTTCAGGTGGCCATTTCTGCACTGGGTCTTTAAACTTGGGGGGACTGATTTAAGTTCTTTATATGTTCTAGATACTAGCCCTTTGTTTGACAAACAGCTAGTAAAGATATTTCCCCATGTTGTTGGTTGTCTTTTAGTAGTGCCAGTGGCTTCTTTTGCTGTGCAGAAGCTTTTTAGTAGGATGAGATCCTGTTTGTTGATTCTTTCTGCTAGTTCTCATGCTATAGAAGTTTTGTTCATAAAGTCTCGCCTAAGCTAATGTCTCCAAGAATTTTCCCTAACCTGTTTTGCAGCAGGTTTGTTTCTCTTTTAATGTTGAAGTCTCGAATCCATTGTGATTTTAGTTTAGTGCACGGTGAAAGAGATAGGTCTAGCTTTAGTTTGGGGCAGGTTAAAGCCCAGTTTTTCCAGCACCATTTGTTAAAAAGACTATCTTTCCTCCATTGAGGATGTTTGGCTCCTTTGTCAAAGATGAGGTTGCTTAATGTATCTGGAGTTGTTTCTGGATCCTCTAATCTATTCCACTGGTACTCGGGTCTGTTACTTTTCCAGTACCACGCAGTTTTTAATCACAGAGGCTTTATAATACACTTTTAAGTGTGGGATTATAATACCCTCTGCCATGTCCTGGTTGTTTAGAATTGCTTTTGCCATTCTAGGTCTCTTGTGGTTTCAGATGAATTTGTGGGTTATTTTCTCTAGCTCTGTGAAGTATGGTGTTGGGATTTCAATTGGAATTGCATTGAGTCTGTATAGTAGTTGTGGGAGTATAACCATTTTGATGATGTTGGTTCTCCTTACCCAGGAACAAGGGATGTCTTTCCATTTTCTGATACCCTCTTCTATCTCATTGTTCAGAGTCCTGTAGTTTTCAGAGTAGAGTTCTTTCAACTCTTTTCTTACACTGATTCCTAAATATTTCATTTTCCTGAGTGGTATTGTGAAAGGGATTGACTTCCCAATTTCTCTTTCAGTGAGTCTGTTGTTTGTGTAGACAAAGGCTGTTGATTTGTGAGCATTGACCTTGTATCCAGCTACACTACTAAATTTGGCAATTAAATTGAGCAGTCTTTTGGTTGAGTTTTTATAGAGAATCATATCATTAGCAAATAACAACAGTTTAGCTTCTTCCTTACCTATCTTTATTCCTTTTATTTTTTTGTCTTGCCTAATTGCTGTGGCTAATGTTTCCAGCACTACATTGAACAAGAGTGGTGACAGTGAACATCTTTATGTCATTCCTGATCTCAGTGTAAAAAGTGTCAGTTGTTGCCCATTTAGTATGAAGCTGGCTGTTGGTGTCACATAAATAGCTTGCATTAGATTGAGATAAAGTCCATGTATTCTGATTCTCTGTAGGGTTTTGCTCATGAATGGGTGTTGGATTTTGTCAAATGCTTTTCCTGCATCTATTGAAATGACCATGTGATTTTTGTCCTTAAGTCTGTTAATATAGTGTATTACATTTATTCATTTATGTATGTTAAACCAGCCTTACATCCCTGGTATAAATCTGACTTGATCAGGGTGTATGATTTTCTTGATAACTCTCTCTATTGTTTGCCAATATTTTATTGAGGATTTTTGTATCAGTGTTCATTAGAGAGATTGGTCTGTAGTTTTTTTTTTTTTTTTGGTTGGGTCTTTCTCTACCTTTGGAATCGAGGTAATGTGGTACTGCTTCTCTTTTGATTTCATTAAAGAATTTGAGAAGTAGTGGCATTAACTCTTCTTTAAAAGTTTTGTAGAACTCAGCAGTGAAGTGATCAGGACCAGGGCTTTTCTTTGTTGTTAGGTTTTCATTAAATTTTTAATATTGCAGATTAATATCGGGTTGTTTAACCTTTTTTGTTGTTGTTTTGACAGGGTCTTGCTTTGTAGTTTAGACTGTCTCTGAGCTCACTATGTACCTCAGGCAAGCGTCGAACACAGCAATCCTCCTGCCTCTGCCTCCTTTGAGTTGGGATGACAGGCATGAGCCACCACACCCGGCACTGTGGTGTGCGGTACTGATTGCTCATAGTATTGTTGTATGTGGTTACTGAATATCAAACCAGGGACCTTGTGCTTGCTAGGCAGGTGCCAGAACCACTGAGCTAAATCTCTGGCCCTGTTTAACGTTTTTATATTATATTCATTCATCTTTAGAAGTTCATATGTGTCTGGGAAGCTATCCATTTATTCTAGATTTTCCATCTTTTTGGAGTACAAATTTTCAAAATATGTGTTTATTATCCTTTGGACTTCCAATGGATCTGTGGTGATTTTCCCTTTTTCATTCCTAATCACATGGATTTGAGCCTTTTCCTTTGTTAATAAAGTTCACTAAGGGTCTGTCAATTTTATTTATCCTTTCAAAGAACCAACTCTTTGATTCATTGATTCTCTGTATTGTTCTCTTTGTCTCCATTGCATTAATTTGTGCTCTGATCCTTATAATTTCCTCCCTAGTATAAGCTTTGGGTTTGTCTTGCTCCTCTTTTTCTAATAGTTTGAGGTTCCTCATTAGATTGTTTATTTGAGTTTGCTCTATTTTCTGGGTATAGGCATTCACTGCTATGAATTTCCCTCATAGAACTGCTTTCATTGTGTTCCATAAATTCCTGTATGTTGTACTGGGGTTATCATTTAATTGTAGAAACTGCTTGGTTTCTTCTTTAATTTCTTTTGTGGCCCATTGGTTGGTCAACAGAGTGTTGTTCAATTTCCATGTATTTGTGAGGATCTTAGAATGTCTTTTGCTATTGAGCTCCAGTTTTTCTCACTTTTTAAATTCTTTCTCTCAAGAAGTTTTTTTTTCAACATATTTTGCTCTCTCTCTCTCTCAGTTACTCCTACCTTTCCTTGTATTAATCATCTGTCCTCTCCATTTCTATTCCTCTTGCTTTTCTGCATCTTTCCTAGCCCTCTTTTCCCTTGTCAGACAAGATGGATACATTTGAAAAATAGGAAAGGAAAATTAAAGCCACAATGGTGATATGGACACTACAAAACAAAAGTTTGAGGAAGGAAAGGAGAAAGGTAGATCTCAGGGACTCTGGAAGGACCTGAAGAAAAAATTAGAGCCTATTGAGAAACCAAAGAGACAGACCATAATGCAAAAAAAGGAAGGAGCAACCTAAACATTTAATGTGGTTCTTGGCTTCCAGCATGAGAAAAGAAAGTAAAATCCACTTAGAAACAGTGAAAGTAGGGGACTTTAGAGGTCTCCATACCAGTGGAATGGAGTAGTGGATACCATGTGCTGTAACACCTGACAAGTGACTCCATTCCATGGAACTCCATACCCCCTGGAAAGTATGCTTGATTAGAAATCATTTTAGGAAATGGTCAACTGAGCCCAGGACTTAGCAGCCACAATTTAGCTAATCTCATGGCTTCCAGTGTTAATGGTGGGGGACAATGGTAAGAGACATTCAGGGTCAAGGAGCCATGGCAGGCCAGCAAAACACACCAAGAATGTGTAAGCTAAATGACTCAGGTCCCAACCTCATAACCAGACATTAGTTCTGAACTTTTGTGGCTTTGAAAATTCTAGAACCAACACCATGCCCTAATGCTGTTGCCAGTGTCCTGGGATTATCTAGCTTTAGTCCTTCTTTAGTTTGCTTCAATTATCTTGGCTCTGACCACACCTCCTTTGTCAGCAAAAGCGGAGTCATACCTTGAATTGGACCCTGCAAGAGAACTATAGATGACAGAAAAGAAGCACAGGGTTGAAATCCCAGAGAAACAACAACAACAACAGCAACTACTACTACTACTACTACTACTACTACTACTACTACTACTACTACTACTACTACATTACTATTTCTTATTCTATTTGTCTCCAATGTCCTCTTTTTTCTCCTCCTTTCCCTTCCTCTCCTCCCCTTCTCCTTCTCCTCTTTCTTCTTCTCCTTTCCCTTATCTGTCCTCTTTTCCTTTCTCCTCTTGCTGTTTTTCCCCCTCTTCTCCCTCCTCTTCTTTTTCATTTGTTCTTGGTTTATTTTTATTTTGGTTCAGTTCTTGTCCTTTTTTTTCCCCCTTCAGTTTTTGTTTCTGTGTGAGGGCTAACACTGAATATTTTTTGTCTCTACTGTGCTTTTTCCCATAATTTCTTTCCCGTCTGTCTTCTTCACTAGTTTCCTAAAGCTTGGGTAATCTTCCTTTGTTCTTCAGTCTTGCTACTAATCTCTTTTTCTTTTTTAATTTCTGTATTTCATCCTTGTTTCTCTCTTAATTTTCTCCTCCTAGGGCTAAATTACTGAGTGGATATTTACTATATGTAATTTTTATGATTTGTCTTAGATTTTGTTATATGACTATAAATCTTGTATATAAGGTTAAATGTGACATATTATTAGTTATCACAGTTTGCCATTTTCCAGGCTGTGTTTGATGCTATTGTTATTGCTGTTACTATGTAGCCAGATTTATATGGTTGCTCTGATCAGTTGATCTTTCTTGTATGCCAGTACCTACATTATCTGGAGGGCATAAATACTACAGTCCTGTATCAATGAACTGGGTGCTAGGCCAAACAGGTTACAACCTCTCATCCCTAATAAGCAGAAGAGACAGGATATTGGGACAGGCTCAAAAGCCAGCTACACCTTGAAGACATCTTTGAAAAGTAGTCATTTTTAAGAAACCTTGATATTAGTGATAAAGCTACCTATCATAAGCAATTTCAAAGCATCAGTGCCTAAACAAACAAAAAATGGGGAAACATGGAAGCAAGATGCGAACCCAGACTACCAGACTGCCAGCAAATCCAGGAAAAGGAGAAGTTAAATTAATATTTGCTATGAACATGATACTATACATAGAATTCATAAAAGACTCCACCAAAGTACTCTTAGAATTAATAACCAAATTCAGTAATGTGGTAGGATAAAAAAATCAACACTGAAAAATCAATAGTATTTTGAATGACAAACTTACTGAAAGAGAAATTAGGGAAATGAGATTCACAAAAGCATCAAGAAAAATGAAATAATTGGGAATTAACCTAACCAAAGAGGTAAGAAACCTCTACAATGAAAACTACTATATTCTGAAACAGATTGGATAGGATATCAGAAAATGGAGAAGTCCATGTTCTTGGAAAGCAGGACCAAAAATAATGAAAATATTGATACTTCTCAAACTCTTACACAGATAATGCACACCAATCAAAATAGCATTACATAGTAGTATAACAGAACTAGAGAAAACAATCCTAATATTCCAATGGAGCAAGAAGAAACCCATAATTACAAAGGCAGTTGTGGGTAACAATGCTAATGCAGTGAACATCACAATCCCCAGTTTGAAGTTACACTACAAGGCTATTGTGATAAAAACAGCATGACACTGATAAAAACAACAGACCTAAAAACAAGTGAATCAAAATATGCAGGAACATTGGGCCAGAGGGTTAGCTCAGTGGTTCCAGCACCTGCCTTGCAAGCGAAAGGTCCTGAGTTTAATCCCCAGTAACCACATACAATGCTGGGTGTGGAGACTCATGCCTGTAATCCCAGCACTTGGGAGGCAGAGGCAGGAGGATTGCTGAGTTTGAGGCTTGCCTGGGCTACATAGTGCGCTCAGAGCCAGCCTTAACTACAAAGCTAGACCCTGTCTCAAAAAAAAAAAATGCAGGAACAATTTTAAATACATTTAGCTATGTTTTCTTTTTCTTTTTTTTTTTTTAGCTTATTGGTATATTTTACATTTACAACATTAAGAATTTCACACATTCAACATTAAAAATTTGTATCTGTACATGACATATCTTGATTCTTATTTTTTTCCCCTGCCCACCCCACCACCCTAACCCTGATATACATAAGCTGGGTTTCCATTTTTTACTATCAATTTTTTCTTTTCCATCTTTGTTTTGCCCTATTACCCTTTTCCTTTTCCCTTTGAACAAATGGCACCTATAATTCTAGACTTTTGAGGAATCTCCACAATGAGTTCCACAGTAGCTGCACCACTCTACATTCCTACCAACAGTGGAGAAGGGTGACTTTCTCTCCACTGCCCCAGCAGCATTTGTTGTTGGTTGATTTATTGATAGCAACTATTCTTTGTGGAGTGAGATGGAATTGTTTTCATCTTCATCTTTCGAATGACCAGGAATTTTGAACATTTCTTCTTATGTTTCTTAGCTGACTTCTTCTTCTGAAAAATGTCTGTTCATTTAAGATGTTACATTTTTGGGTTGGGTCTTTAAATTTGGAAGAGCTGATTTTTTAAAAGTTCTTAACAAAAGAGCTGTTATCTTTGACAAAGGGCCAAATACCTTCATGAAAGAAAGATAGCCTCTTTAATAAGTGATGGTAGGAAAACTGGCTTTTCACATGCTGAAGATTGAATCTAGATGCATATTTCTTGCCATTTACTAAAATAAATGAAAACTGATCCAAGATCCAAATATAAAAGTAGAAAAACTTAATCTGCTGGAAGACAGAATAAGTAAACTCTTGAAAACATAGATATAGGCAAAAACCATATGAACAAACCCATAGTTACACAGGAAATACAACAATCAAAAACTGGGATCACATTAAATAAAAAGCATAGCAGAAGAAACCACAGCAGAGTACAGAGATAACTCACAGAATGAGAAAATTTTCTACAATTACTCACAGACCAAGTACTAATATATAGAATATATAAAGAACTCAAGAGATCAGATCCCTGAAATTGAAAGACAGTTCAAAATGAGCATCTGAAATGACTAGCCATGATTCAGGTGAAGATGGTACAAATGCAAATATATGAAAAATGTTCACCATCCCTGGTACATGGACATGCAAATTAAAATAACCCTGATATTCCACCTCAGTCCAGAAAGAAGGGCTATTGTCAAGAAATCAACCAGTAACTCATGCTGATGAGGCTGTGGAGAAAAGGGCACTCCTTTTCATTGTTGGTAGGAAGGTAAACTGATACAACTTCTATGGAAACCAGGATGAAGACTCCTCAAAAAACTAAAAGTAGAGTTGCATATAACTCAACTATTCCCTTCAAGACATCTTTCTGAAAGAGTTAAAAGCATCATGTCACAATTTTTTTTAAGACAGAGTCTCGATTTATAGTTCAGTCTAACCCTGAGCTCACTGTGTAGCCTAGGCAAGCCTCGAATTCAGCAATCCCCCTGCCTCTGCCTCCCAAGTGCTGGGATTACAGGTGTGAGCCACCATGTCCAGCACTGTGGTATGTGGTACTGATTGTTGGTGGGTGTGAACCACCACACCTGGTATTAATACATGTGGTTACTGGGGATCCAACCAGGGACCTTGTGCTTGCTAGGAAGGCACTGGAACGACTGAGCTAAATCTCCAGCCCTCAACACAATTTATAATAGCTAAACCTTGGAAACAGCCCTTATGCCTATCAGTAGATGAATAGACAAAGAAAATGTGGTAGTTAGATACAATGGAATACTTCTCTGCCATAAATAAGGATAAGGATAAACTTGAATGATTTCTAGGTAAATGTACCTAGAGAAGCTTTTTATTTTTTTTTTCTTTTTTTTTAGTTTTTTGAAACAGAGTCTTATTTTGTAGTTCAGGCTGCCCTTGAACTCACTATGTTTCCCAGGCTAGCCTTGAACTTAAAGCAATCCTCTTGGCTCTGCCTCCCAAATGCTGGGGTTATAGAGATAAGCCACCATGCCTGGCTAGAGAAGAATTTTTTTTTTTTGAAACAGGGTCCCACTTTGTAGTTCAGGTTGGCTCTGAGCTCACTATGTAGTCCAGGCAAGCCTTGAACTCAGCAATCCTCCTGTCTCTGCCTCCCGAGTGCTGGGATTTCAGGCATGAGCCAACACACCCAGCTAGAGAAGAAATTTTAATTGAAGCAAATAAGACACAAACAAAGATTACATTATTTTTCCTATGTGAGAAACCCTAAGGGTAAACAAGGAACAAAATAGAGGATAGATATTGCTAAGCAGGAAAAATATGTTCATGTAGGAATTAGAAAAGGTCAGGGGAGTAAATGAATGGAAGGAAAAGGCATTAAAGAAACAAAGGATGGAAGGAAAAGAACAGAAAGAAAGCTTCTGTAAATAGGGAGAGAAGGATGGTTGAAGTCAGGAGAAAGAAATGGTAAAAATAAAAAATTAAGATATATTTTGAATAAGTACTAATTCTTTATGTTGAATGTGAGGACATTATATGGCAGATATGTACCATTAAAATTAAAAAAATTTACACACATTATCATTAAAAGAATGTGTAAGAAAAGGAAGAAGAATAGAGACAAAGCACAATATTAGGAATAAATCATTGAGTAATATTTCTCAATATAATTGTCTCAACTATTGAATTAAAGACACATCTGGCTCAAAAATCAGAATCCAACAGTTTCTTGCATATAAGAATCTCATGTAATCCAAAAAGTTAGAGATATATCAAAAATGAAAGGATGCAAATCAACTTTTAGGACTAGGAACCCTGAAAACAAGTAGGAAGAAAAATTGTAATCTCTGGCAAACTGAACTTCAAACTAGAATTCATCATAAGAGACAAAAAAGCACTATCTACTAGTTAAAATATTAATACAACAAAAAGAGATAACATTTAAATGTATGTACCAAATATCACAGCACCTGTTTTCAAAATGCTGGAGATAAACAATCAAATAACACAATAATAGTAGGTTATCTCAATGCCCCAAACTTATCAACTATATAAGATATCTGTAAAGAAATACCAGAGTTGAACCATACTGTACTTGAACATATGGATTTAACAGTTACTTACAGAGTATTTTTCCCTATTGCAATACAGTAGTCATTCTTCTTTGCAGTACATAGAAGCTTCTCCAAAATAGATTGCATACTAGTTCACAAAGCCTGCTTAAATAAGTATAAAAAATGGATATCATCCCATGTTTACCAGCAGACTACTGTGAAATAAACCACAGAAAATTAAGAAACACTTGAAAATTTAATTCCATACTCCTGAACATCCAGTAAGTCACAGGAAAATCAAGGAAGAAATTCAACAATTTCTGGAAGCAAATGACAATGCTTGTACAGCACATTGAAACATAATGAAAACAGTCCCAAGGTGGGAAGCTCATTGAAATCAATGCTCACATTAGGCAAACAGTGCAAACTCAAATAACCTAATGAGGAAGCTCAGTGTGTGGAACCACATTATTGACTATGCCCAAAGTAGGCTATAAGCAGTGCAGACTGTAAAGAGTTAATCCTGGAATTGGCTCATTTTAAGGAGTACAAATGAACCTTATGTGACTCATTGAAACACCTCATAAACAGCACAGTAGCACACAGTTTAGCATGCTCTTCCCACTATTGACTATAGCAGAGACCAGAGAAATGGCTGATAAAGGTGTAGGGCTCAACATGAAATAACATCAGAGCCAAGGTTGGAGTAATTCTATTCCCACAATTAAAACCTTTTTTACTAAAAAGACAAGTCTAATTATTAACCATGACTATATTTTGCCTATTCTCTTCCTAATTTGAGAATGTTTTGTCTTTCCCTTTACAAGCTTTGCCTGTATTAGTATCCATAGCAACTGCATAGCTGCTTATCCTCCCATATAATTCCCCTTTTCTCCGATCTGATTACTAATAACAATCAGTGGCATGGACTGACTGTAGCCTTTGCTAGTTGAGCAGCATTGACTATCTTGGCTCCTCATGTCTGTCACTTTAATTCTGTCTTTGAGTCTTTCTTCAAACCTGCATCATACACTGGGCCAGAAACTAGATCCTATTGCAGAGGTCTCTGGTTACTGGAGCCCAATGTGGGACTCAAATTCACAACCCTGGGGTTAAAAGTTTCAGCATAAGATTCTAGAGACAACAATTTAAACCCAAACCCAAACTGGCACAAATCATAAAGATCAGAGAAGAAATTAATAAACTCAAGACTAAACATATGTATGTAAATCAATTAGTTGAAGAGCTTATTCTGTGAAAGAAGGAACAAAATTGTTAAACCTCAAGCCACTTATCAAAACAAGGGGAGAAAGGACTCACTTTGATGCAGTTAGAAATGAAAAAAGCAAAATCACAACAAATAGTATTGAAATCCAGAAGACAGTTACTAACTAGTAAGTAGCATGAAAAATTATATTCCAATAAATTGAAAATTTCAAAAAAATGGACAGATTCCTAGACTCATATAGATTACTAAAATTAAACCAAGAAAACATAAAAATGTTGAACAACCCAATAACAAACAGTGAAATTGAGTCATTAATGAAAAACCTGCCAACTGCCTGGGCATGGTAGTACACGATTGTAATTCCAGCCCTTAAGAAGCTCAGTCCAAAGGATTGCAGTGAGTTCAAGGCCAGTTTGGTTATCCAATGAGTTTAAGGCAACCCTGAACCATATAGCAAAACCCAATCTAAAACAAACAAACAAACAACAACAAAAAAAACCCCTACCACTATAAAAAGACCAAGGACTGATGGATTGATTCCCTTTGGAATTCTACAAAATCTTTTTTTTTTTTTGCTTTTTTTTTGGAGACAGGGTCTCGCTTTGTAGTTCAGGCTGGCCCTGAGCTCACTATGTAGCCCAGGCAAGCCGCCGCGAACTCAGCAATCCTCCTGTCCCTGCCTCCCGAGTGCTGGGATTACAGGCGTGAGCCACCACGTCCGGCATTGTGGTATGCGGTGTTGATTGTTGGTGGGCGTGCCTCCAAGCCCAGCATTCTATGTGGTTACCGGGGATCGAACTCAGGTCCTTGCGCTTGCGAGGCAGGCGCCGGAACCACTGAGCTAACCCTCCGGCCC
>PVIC010012565.1:0-39475 GCA_004025085.1 Thryonomys swinderianus
TACTGACTTAATAGTTTGCATGAACAGATTTGTTCAGAAAAAAACAAAAGTATTTGGCAAATAAGTAAATAAGCACTAGAACTGATAATGAAGTTTTCAAATTTAGGATATATGTCAATCTTGCAAAATCCATTGTTTTACCATATATCAATAAATGATTGAAATATAGATTTCAAATATAGAATACAGCACACAGGTTTCTACATTTTGTCTGGTGAGAAGACTTAGAATCAATGGCATCACAGTAACAGTCAGAGAACACAATCATTGTTCTAGAGCCGAAACAGGCAGTGTACAATGTTAGCCTAGAATATCGTTTTGCCAGCGTGCACAAGGGAGTGTGTAAATGAGGTGGGGGGAAAGTAGAAACAAATTTTAAGGCAATTCTCTGTGCAAATATGCAAACGTCCTGCAGATTGAAACTATTCCAAAATAAATGTTGTTTTAAAAGATTTAAAATATAGTCTTTGCAAAGTGACATAATATTTAGAAATGACACAATAGCAACCTCCAAGAACACAGTTGAAAGTAATTGAAAACAATGAATAAACCAGGTGTGGTGGCTCATGGCTATAATCCCAGCACTTAGGAGGCAGAGGCAGGAGATTGCTGAGTTTGAGGCTTGCCTGGGCTACATAGTGAGCTCAGGGCCAGCCTGAACTACAAAGTGAGACCCTGTCTCAAAAAAAAAAAAAAAGACATGAATTAGTTGATGTGCAAAATATGTCTTGTACTGGGTGTTTTGGTATAATTGTGACAGTTTGGTAAATGTAAACTTTTAACTCAGAAAAATGAATTAAAGTGTGTGCCAAAGAATTGAATATGTGTCCATATTAAGTATCTGGAGATATTAAAATATTCTTTTTAAAGCCAGGGCCAAAACTAATTTCATTTCACACTATTTTGTTAAAATAGGAAGATAAAAATAAAAAGTACATACGCTCTGAAAGACAGGTATTAACATGTTGTCTGTAGACAGCATTATTGTATAAAGGAGCTACAAATCATCAAGCTTAAAATGAAAGCACATTAAGGCAATGTAAGAAGTAATCATGTTCTTCAATACCAGTGGTGAAGAGTTAGAAAATTAAAGTACATTTTAAGAGTGCATTTTTAAAAATGAAGTGAGAGTGACTAAATGTAAAACAGAAGTGGTATATGTATAAGGAATTATATCTACTATGAATAATATTAACTAAGAGAAAAAATACTATATTAATGATGTGAAGATTTAATATTTTAAGATGACAATTATTCCAGTGTTCGTCCTTTTTTTTTTTTTTTTTTTTTGAGACAGGGTCTTTGTTGTTTAGGCTGGCCCTGAGCTCACTATGTAGTCCAGACAAGCCTTGAACTCACAGCAATCCTCCTGCCTCTGCCTCCTGAGTGCTGGGATTACAGGCATGAGCCACCACACCTGGCATTGTGGTATTTGGTACTGATTGCTGGTGGGTGTGAGCCACCACACCCAGTTTTGTTGTATGTGGATATAGGAGATCAAACCAGAATTTGCTAGGCAGCCTCCGGAACCACTGAGCTAAATCTCTGGCCCAAACACACAATCTTTATTCTTTTTAAAAATGTTCATGACAATATTCCTAAAATTTAGACTTAATTTGTCAAGTTTCACACATAAGTAAAATAAACACTGTGGGCTTGAGATTTAGCCCAGTGGTTCCAGCGCCTGCCTGGCAAGCACAAGGTCCCTGGTTCAATCCCCTGTAACCACATACAATAATACTGGACATGGTGACTCATGACTACCAGCAATCAGTACCTATATCCACACCACAATGCCAGGCATGGTGGCTCACACCTGTAATCCCAGCACTCAGGAGGCAGAGCTAGGAGGATTGCTGAGTTTGAGGCTTGCCTGCACTACATAGTGAGCTCAGGGCCACACTGAAGTAAACAAAAAGGATTGTGTGTTTGGGAAACTGTCTCACTAAGTAAGTTCAAGTCTGTATTAAATAGAGCAGTGGGATATGGGTGAACACATACGTACATCAGTGGAACAGAATCCAGGGCCTTGAAGTGAACTGATTCAATTTGGAAATAAACATTTGGAAAGGCATAAGTGTAAATCATTGGGTTTATACTTTATTGTAAAATACAAATAACTTTTTTTACTTCACATGCCAAATACAGAATCATGCAACATTCCAAATTTACTAAAATCTAAATATCACAAATATTTTAGTGCAGTTTGTTCAAAAGTATATGTAGGAAAGTCAATGAGTAAAGTATTTTCAAAGAAGCATGAAATATAAATTAATAGGATACAGTTCTATAAAAAAATTATTTGAATTTTATAATTATATGCATAATACATATAATATATATTATATATACAATTTATATTAGTCAATGATTTAGATTTTTGTTCAAATAATTTATACATCAAAAATAAACACACTAGCTAGGCGTGGTGGCTCACGCCTGTCATCCCAGCCCTCGGGAGGTAGAGGCAGGAGGATTGCTGAGTTCGAGGCTTGCCTGGGCTACATAGTGAGCTCAGAGCCAGCCTGAACTACAAAGCGAGACCCTGTCTCAAAAAATTAAAAAATAAAATAAATAAACACACTGGGCCAGAGATTTAGCTCAGTGGTTCTGGCGCCTGCCTCACAAGTGCAAGGTCCTGAGTTTGGTCCTGGTAACCACATACAACAGTGCTGGGCATGGTGACTCATGCCCACCAGCAATCAGTACCACACACCACAATGCCAGGCATGGTGGCTCATGCCTGTCATCCCAGCACTCGGGAGGCAGAGGCAGGAGGATTATTGAGGTCGAGGCTTGCCTGGGCTACATAGTGAGCTCAGGGCCAGCCCGAACTACAAAGCGAGACCCTGTCTCAAAAACAAAACAAAACAAAACAAAACAAAACAAAACAAAACAAAAAAAACACTGAAGAGTAAAAAGCATTTGAAATATCATTAGCAAAGTACTCATCTTCAGTATATTTTAGGTATGTTTGTGTGTTCTATACCTTTATAATGAAAACAAATGAATAGAAAAAGATTAAAAACCCTTTCTGTATAAAGGACACATGAGGCAGTTTTATGGAAATACCTAACCTTACTATTAATCAAGGAAGTACATGATAAACAGAAGTTAAACCTAAGAAATTAAAAAATTGAAGTGGCCAGGCGTGGTGGCTCATGCCTGTAATCCCAGCACTCGGGAGGCAGAGGCAGGAGGATTGCTGAGTTCGAGGCTTGCCTGGACTCCATAGTGGGCTCAGAGCCAGCCTGAACTACAAAGTGAGACCCTGTCTCAAAAAAAAAAAAAATTAAAGTGGATAAATACTAAATGTTAAAGAATCTAGAAACTCTAGGTAATGTAAAATAAATACATTTTAAAATATGTAAATGAAAATAAATAAAGTAATTCATACAATAAACATTGATTAAACAAAGGCAAAGAGAATACAGATGTCACATGGATAATTCAGTGTCATTTACTTCCTACAGTCATACCTTTAGAATTAAATTTATGTCTTGCTATCAAGGGAAAGAAGAGAGGTATTACTTCAGGTTGGGTTAAAAAGTCAGCTTCAGTGGGGGATTGTGGGATGGGTGGGGGAATGAGAAAAAATGAGAATTAAATCATGGTCATACGCTGGTACAAATTCCCAATATTGAGTGTGATCACGACGTGTATATGCAATCTACCAATAAATATTTTTTTAAAAGTCAGCTTCTATTTATTCATAATGTTTATCTATTTATTTATCTTTTGAGACAGGGTCTCACTTTTGTTGTTCGGGCTGGCTCTGAGCTCACTATGTAGCCCAGGCAAGCCTCAAACTCAGCAATCCTCCTGTCTCTGCCTCTCGAGTGCTGGCATGACAGGCGTGAGCCACCATGCCCGGCACTGTGGTATGTGGTATTGATTGCTGGTGGGCGTGAGTCTCCATGCCCAGCATTGTATGTGGTTTCCGGGGATCAAACTCAGTACCTTGCGCTTGTGAGGCAGGCTCCTGAACCACTGAGCTAATCCTCCGGCCCCATAATGTTTAATTTTTAAAGACAGTAACAAGTGCTTTTGTGTTACATATATTATTATCAACTTATCTATGAATATATAAAATTTTAATAAAAATCCTTGAGTTATCTTAGGTAGTTGAAATATTCCATTAATATATTAAACACTATCATTTTTATGGCTAATTTTCCTACTGATCCCTGGAAAAGCTAATGACTCAATAATTCAGAGCACTGTCTACACATACGTGCTCACTCAGGCAACTAAAATGTGGATCAACCATTTGTTTGAAAAATTGAAAAATTGCACAGTTTGGTCCACGTACCCTTACATGTTGTCCTCCAGCTCTGCCAGGCATACACCTCTATATTCAAGCATCTGAAAAATTATCACGCAAAAGCTATCAGGCTTTTCATTTTATAGAAATGATTTATTCTGCAGAGTGTGGTGAAACTAATCCTACAGCAAAGCTTTTCTCTATCTCTTTTACACGTCACAATAGTAAATCATCTATTTCTTGAAATTAGACAGGTAAGCCAATGCACCCATTTTGAAATAGTGCTATACAAATATACCCAATCTGTTATATATGATTTTACTTTTTGTACTGGCTAGCGAACTCAGGACCTTGTCTTCGCCAAGCAGGTGTAGCACTTCTGAACTATATTCCTGTCAATATGCATAATTTTTTTTTAATTTTTTTTTTTGAGCCAGGGTCTCACTTTGTAGTTCAGGCTGGCTCTGAGCTCACTGTGTAGCCCAGGCAAGCCTCGAACTCAGCAATCCTCCTGTCTCTGCCTCCTGAGTGCTGGGATGACAGGCGTGAGCCACCACACCCGGCACAATATGCATAATTTTTAAAGGCTGCTCTTATCCTAACACACAACCTTTATCTACATCTTCAACCTAGATTTTCATCAGCATGTTTCACTGAAGGCTTCATGTGAACATCGGAAGTCTCCCAATATAGAAACAATCAGATGAGTTTAAAAGTTAAAAGAAATCTGAGTTTACACTATCAAAAACAAATATTTAAAAATTGGCACAAGGAGATGAGAAATATATTAAAACTTGAATTAACTTATTTTACCATTAAAAAAAAAAACTCAAAAAGCTAGAACATCTTCTAGGAAGAGTTGCAAAACTTTAAATAGAATTAGGGCTGTATTGAAAAATGAAGTGAGAGGACACAGGTGATAATCTGGCCCAGGAGAGGGAGTTTAAAATATCTGGTCGGGTAAAAAACGGAAGACTTAGTTATGCTCACTGTGAGAGACAGATCCATGAAGAAAATATTTAGTTTCATTTTATATATGAAATTCCAGATACAAAGAATCACGAGTGATTATAGGTCATTTGACACAGTTCTCGGCACTTCCTTGTCCGCGGGATAAATACTTGACTTCCGGAAGTTAAAGGAAGGGAAGTTTGTTCTGGCTCACGCTTCAGCCGGTGCTTCGCCGGGTGCAGAGGAGAAACAGCCGTGCGCGGGACACAGCGCCGGGAGCTGCTTGCGCCATCGCAGCCAGAAGACGGAGCGACAGAGATCACAGGGAGGGGGAGAGATTTCCCAGATCACGTTCCCAAGGGACCTACCTCTTCCCTACATATCGCACCCAGCAGAGCCAGTTACTTCTCTCCCCAAGCCCTGCCCGAGGGTGCCCGAGGCCCTGAGGGACCTCTCCCTCCAAGGCACAGGACTTTGTCTCAATTTCCATGGACTTGGTCGATCTAGCTAATTTATATGAAAGAAGAAACGTAAGCCATCCTCAGTGTAAGAAATGTAAATGCAATTTAAAAATGCATTGAAACATACTCACATAAAATGAATTTACCCAAACATATTAACACAGCAGAGGGATACAACTTGATTGCAGGGATACAAACGATGTTCCTCATGGAAAAATACATTAAATTAACCCAGGGCAGGAAACACTTCACAACTTTTCGCTGGAGATGTGCTGACCAGGCCTCTGCAGTTGTTGTATGGGGACAGAGTGTTACTAAGCTACTGCTTGGCTCAGGCTGGACTGGAATTTGCAACCCCCGCCCCGCCCCGCCTCAGCCTCCGGGAGTGCTGAAATTACAGATGTGCAACACTTGTGCCAAGCAAGAGTTCTGATTTTCCTCATTTCTGTTTAGATGGACACTGCATCAAAGCTGTCGTAGGTGATAGTTTTAAAAATTTACAGACATTGAACCTGAACACTTGGGTGGAAAGAATATCCCACGTTTAGGAGCATGAAAGAATAAAGGCAGGGTACCAAGAGAGATGCTGTTAGTTCTGTGGTACTTAAACTATGGGACATTTATTAATGCTTACTGTGCTGCTATGGATCATGACAAGAAGAGTAAAATGTGCTACTAAAAATGACTTCAGAGGGAACAGATAAAAATGGAAACAGTTGCTGTGCTGCAGATAAGAAATAAAACTGAGCAAGGTTCACCAGGGGAGTATGTCAGCAATATTCTGTGAGCTTTTGTAGAACATTATGCCATAAAGGAAGTCTTCTAAAATTATAGAAGTTAAAAAAGTTTGCTGGTGCAGTCATATTATACAGTGTGTTATAACCACATTAGTGGTAGAGTGATGGACTATCCCATAAAAACATAAACCTTCTCTATGCGCCAAATCCCTTCCCCCTTTTCCACAAAGACGTGCGAGGCTATAAACCTTCCCAACTATGGCTTGTCGAAAGTATTTCATTGCAGCAATCTTGCAAAAGAGAAATACAGAGAAACATCTCAAGGCTTTTATGATTTTAGAGCCTGTATAAAAGCAATTAAAATGAGAAACTTGGAAGGGCTGCAAATACAGTTTGGGGATGTAGTAGAACAAATCCCGCAGCACTTGCTTCCTCTTCAGATGATCTAGACTGAGCATGTGCAACACGGGCTATAAATCACAAGCACATATTCAGTCCCAGTCAATGCACCAAACCGAAACAAAATTCTAAGTGCTCTAGAGGTGTGCATGCACCAGACCACACTGTGGTTATACAGGCAAAAGAAAAGCATTTTTTCTATATTTATACTCATATACACACTCATGTTGTGCACTGTAACTACAATAAATCCATATAATGCACAAAAATGTGAGTTTAGTTATTTTCCACTAATGCTTTTAGCATAATTAATTGAATTTGCATAGAACCACAGAGATGCTACTAGAAGACAAAATACTGCATGTATTATGGGAACATCATTTTGAAGAAAATGGTATCTGAAAGTCTTTTCATGTTGAAAAAGATCTCCTTCACAGAACCACTGCATACTTCCCAAACACAAAATTTGTATGAGTTTACCTTCATTAGAAAATTCATTATGGAGTGATCCTCAAGCATGTAAAAATGATCATAATTCTCTACTAACTATTTTGGGAACTGATACATCTTTAAGCATTCCTTCATATTTTAGTTCAAATAAACCTTAAAAATTGAAGCAAATTACTCTTCCTAAATTTAAGGATAGAATATAATTCTAGATAATTTAAGAACAATCATACATAGTTTGATACAAAAGCTGCTAGGCAATTTTACAGATATTCAGTTTCATCTATCTATTTTTCCCTTTTATTTATACTAAATTGCTCAATAAAAGCTTCAGGTCAAAGAGATACAATGCGATCCTTAGAGAAACATGTAAAATTCAAGCTAGATTTAGTCTGTAATAATCATTTTTATTTTATTTGGCTTTAATAACGATACGTTCAATCTTTCTGAGGACAAAATCATGTTAAATGAAGGCATATAGTATTATTTTCATAAATACCTCTGTAGATTCTTAAAAATCTTTATGATGGTTAGGCAGATACTATATTCATTTGAAGAGGTAACTTAGCTTCTTATCTTACTGCTGGATCTAAATACTTAATATTCACAATTATGGGAGGAAGGTTTATTTCAGCTCACAGTTTGTAAAGGTTTCAGTCCATACCTGCCTGACTCTCAGACAGGCTGGCATAGCAGAGGGGCACCACAGAGGAGGAGCGGCCCAGGGCATGGTAGGCGGAAGCAGTGAGCCTCCATTCCCTCTTATCTCATGCAGGGTTCGAACCTTTTGGGTAGTGCCACCCACACCAATGGTGGGCCTTTCCAATATGCACAGCCATAACTATTTTAAACAAATTTAGTTATCAAACACCCTTAATCCATATTCACAAACTCTGGATCCAGCCACCTCCGAAAAAGCCTCACCTATGAGCACAGGAGGCTTTGGGATAAAAGCCATAATAGTAATTCAGTGGAATATTTAAAACAATAACATAAGCAAATCTGTGTGTAGAATGATTAAATATCTAACTATTTACTGATTGATGTATCTGGCATAAAAGTGCATTTAAAAAAAACAATTATTTACATGGGCCAGAGGGTTTGCTCAGTGGTTCCGGTGCCTGACTCCCAAGCACAAGGTCCTGAGTTCGATCCCCAGTAACCACATACAATGCTGGGCGTGGAGACTCACGCCTGTCATCCCAGCACTCGGGAGGCAGAGACAGGAGGATTGCTGAGTTCGAGGCTTGCCTGGGCTCCATAGTGAGCTCAGGGCCAGCCTGAACTACAAAGCGAGACCCTGTCTCAAAAAAAAAATTATTTACATAGCAAAATTTTGCTTTTACGTTTAATATTAGATTTTTGCATTGGAAAAAATCAATCTTATTTTTCCCCTAAATATTTTCTAATATACCATTTCTAAATGAAACATTATTGCCTGTTGATTATAATTTAGTTTTTTACTCATTTCAATTTATGAAATTCACTGTATTAAGATTTAAATTATGTAACTTCAACAGAAAAGTTTCCATTCATGTGAACATCCTTTAGTCCAGTATGAAACATGTTACGAGTTTCCATGCTTACCATAGTTGTCTCTGCAATAGAGCCAAAGCTGTTTATGAATATATTGCAGGTGACATTAACTGGAGGACCTGAAAAAAATATTAGAATAAGGAGATTAGGATACTTACACTATTTTTGTGTAATTCCTTGCCTCTCACTAGTGGCTTGAACAAACGGAAGTTTCATTATATGCATCAAGATGGTTAAAACTGAAGGAAGTCATTCTGTGAAACCATCTGGCTTGAAAGTCCTAAGAGTCAGGGGTTCCTTCAAAGAGTGCCGCTGACCATTATATAAGGCTTTTAACTTCTCTTTGTCTTATTTTCCTTCACCTAGATATATTTCACGGCTCTGGCAATACCTGACTTATTAAGTTCAACATATGAACCTTTCTGTAAACAGTTTCTGTTGATCTCATCCCATTATATGAGGCATACTTTTCTCTTTCCTCGTACGTCTCATAAATCTTTTGGAAACTTGGTTATGCTCAATGATAAAAGATGGCAGGATTGGAGTCCAGACCCCTGTCTATCTTCCACCCACTGTCTTTGCTGCTTATCTTTGTTGTCGTTGATTGTGGTTTAGTGACCAACCTGGACTAATGCAGGCAAGTCTGTGATTCCGCACCATATGCCACTGAAATCTCTGTTCAGTGAGCTCAGGGCTCAGAGGTTCCCTGAATTACTGAACACATGATTCTCCATCAAGCAGCCTCATGTTTGGAGCTGCGACTTCAGTGTTCAAGCAGTTTGCATCTTTTCTTACCCTTTGCTCCTAGTAGTACAAGGCTGGAGGTCAGCCAGACTGGGGCCTTTGTGGACTCTGTGGATGTGGGCCGGGATGTGGCTGTACCACGACCTTAGATACGTTATGTTTAACACATCAGACCTTTTTACCAGGAGCCTAAGATGAATACTGCATTTTCCAGATTTGATGCAATTTTGTTTAAACTCTTTTTGCCCCAATTGGCATCACAGAGTTAGATAGCTGTGTTGTTAAACAATTTTCCGGTTCTTTTTAGCAACTGTCCTGGGAGTAAGTTTTTTTCTCAACTGAATTTTTAATGAAAAAAATGGAGAACACGGCCAGACTTCAAGCTACAGCAAAACTTCCAAGTGAAGTCGTGTTAACATGTCCTCTGTTATTAAGACAACTTCTCAGGTTTCCTTGAAAAAGCATTTGCCAGGTGGGGGAAAGCTGAAATTAATTTTTAGAGTTCTGAGTATTAATTATAAAAATTTTTGCCAGTTTTTTTGCCGTTTTGGGGAGAATGAACTTATAGAGATCTCCACTCAGCTGGTCTGCAAAGTCCTTATAAACAGCCAATTTACATTACTCAGTAAAGAGTTTTTAAAGCACTGTCACTCAGTCGTTTCTTTACTAAATGTCAGAAGCCTGGTCGTAGCAATCGGAAGACACAAAGACATGATCAACAAGTAAAGCAGGAAAGTCTGGAATCAATAAATTGTTGCCAGGCACTGTGTTGTATGCTTTATAGGTGCCACTTTACAGTAGATAATATTCTGTCATTGTCAGCTTAGGAAACTACAGCTAGAGAGAACTGATCAATGACAGTAAGTAACATAGGTAGATAAACAGATCCAGTTCCAAGAATCACTCTTTTCTACTGTATTCTTCTTTGGCCTAATATTCATTATGTGACATTTAAAGTAGTCCATGATATGGCCCCCAAATTTGTTATTAGGCTGATAGCTGTATAAATAAAAACAACCTTGTGGAATGTGTTAAACTAGTTCTAATTTTAACTCACCATGTTAGATAAAACCACTCTTTGTCTGTGTTGTGTGTGTGTGTGTGTGTGTGTGTGTGTTGCTGTGGAGTGAACTTAGGACAATCCATACGCTAAGCAATTACTGTATCACTGATCTACAGCCCTCAGCCCTTTTATTTGTCTTATTACACCTTCTGTAGATATCATTTTATCTTATGAGCTAAGGTAAAGTTTCAATAGTCAATAAAATAATTTAAAGATAAAATCTCAGATTCATAGTTCTCTATGTCATATGTACATTGAAAGAACTTTAACTAATACAGATCCCCAGCCTCACCTTTTGACTTCATTAGTATGGAATGGAACAAAAATATCAGCACTCTTAAAGCTCCCTAAATCACTAGGTAATGCAACAATGTTTAGAAAACTGTGGCATAAGAAATTCCATAATAAAAAACATCTAGACTCATCAGGGAACTGATGATATTCTTAGAGATATAAAAATAAGAAAGAACACTGAAAATAAAAGATTTAATTGTTTTAAGACTCCCTATAATAGTTTTGGTGAACATCAATAATGAAATAGAGTAGATGTTATATACTTGAGTGCTCAAAGTTTGTTACAAACGGACAATTTCTAGAACACAGAATTTGAACATACAAAAATTAAATTCCATTAAAATAAAGGATGAGAGTTCAAGAACAAGAAAACCTGAGGAAAGTTTACAATGCTGGTGATACTAATAATTATTTGATTACAAATGAGCAGGATTTTCAAAAGTCTTTTTGTTGTGTAAGGGAGAGGATTGTCTTTTACATCACTCTGTGGGACAAGTAAAATTATACCTCCATCAAAGGGAAGTAAGCAGTTACCGTTAATTGCTAAAGCTATTTTTCTTTATTTAATATAAGGCTAAAGTGATGAACCCTAAAAATTTACTATTAATTGCTAAAGCTATTTTTCTTTATTTAATATAAGGCTAAAGTGATGAGCCCTAAAAATATACACAGACCGATGGTATCCTTGAAAAGCTAAATTTAGTATTAATTTTGGGGGAGAACTCTCCTGTTTTTCCACCTAGCTTAAATGCTACTGTTTTTCTTTTGCTAGTTACAGAAATACAAGTCAGGGAACATTACTTGGCTTGAGATAAATTCTGTAGTGCTCCACTGACTTCCCTTTAAACAAAGGAGAAATCGCAAGAGCAGGACTACTGGGTTGCTCTACCTCCTAGTAAAAGGCTGGTGACAGGAGCTCCATGTTGGGAAACATAGCCCAAGAAGAAGCCGAGACTGGAAGACTGCTAACCCCATCTGACTGTAATGCTGCTGGTGCTGAAGTAAGTAAAACAGTGGGGGAAATGATTGTCCTTATTTTAATTTAGCAAGGGGAAAGGTCTTCATGTGTCGGACTTTAATTTGCTATGAGAATTTAATACAAGCTGAGGCATTCATTCATATATTTTTTTGTTTTAACCTTTTGAACTTATTATCTATTGACTTGTGAATAATGAAATGGAGGCAAAGGTCAGCATATATTTCAGAGTTTTGAAGTTAGTAATGTCAGTTCTGATGCATTTAATGTTCTTCACAAGCAAATGCAACATGGAGCAGCCAGCCTCAGGAGTCTAGGAAGTTTCAGAAAGGAACTAATGCACTACAGAATTTATAATACAATACAGAAAATACAATACAGAATTTATCTCAAGCCAAGTAATGTAATGTAACATACCAGAAGGAAGAAAAGTTTCCATACTTTTGTTTTCTTCCTAAAATGTAATAGTGGTATCCCCAGCTAGCCAGAAATTTCTATAGAAAGATTCATAAATGACATAAAGAAAATAACATGTTTCTATAGAAGATCAGTGGCCAGAAAGGTAGCTTATTTAGATCTTTCCTAATAACTGGGGTCAGGATACCTCATGATTCCAATGAGATACAGAAGGTTCTCCCTGAGACTGATTAATTCAACTGGTTTAAAGATACAAGTTTCAAGGCAGGGGATTTAGCTCAGTGTTTCTGGTGTCTGCACAGCAAGCACAGGTCCCTGGTTCAATCCCCAGTAATCACATACAACTATACCAGGTGTGGTGACTCAGGCCCACCAGCAATCACATACCAAGGTGTCAGGCACAGTGGCTCACACCTGTAATCCCAGCACTTACTAGGCAGAGGCAGGAGGATTGCTTAGTTGAGGCTTGCCTGGGCTACATAGTGAGCTCAGGACCAGCCTAAACTATAAAGTGAGACCCTGTCTTAAAAAAAAAAAAATCATGTGAAAGCAAAGTAACCCAGAATAGTATCAGCTCTGTATACTCTCTACATTTCATTATTATTTTTGCCTTCATATTATATATAACATATGAAAATGCTAGTTGGTTTTCATTTGTACACTTATAATCTGTTTCGGAAGAAAGTAGAGATGCAGTTGGACAACAAATCCTAAATATGGATTTCAAAAAAAAAAATTAAACACTTTCTTGAAAAACAGATACACATGCAAACACAAATAATTTTAAATTTATTTTAGAAATGTCAAAGGATAAAGGGATTTGGAAATAGAAGTCAGTGTTTTATATTATAGAATCTCATCAGCATGACACCAAGTTATCGAAAACTTATTTCCCAGATGCTGTGGAGCCCTTCCAGATTCTTGTGTGACTGTAGAGACCAATGTGCCACCGGAAACGGATGCCCGGAGAGGCACAGTGCAGGGGCGCAGATAGAGCCCAGCTGGCCAAGGACAATGACGGAGAGGACTACAAAGAATGAAAGGGACACAGCACTGTGCTACTCGATGGGCTCCGTGTTCTGCCCTGTACTTCCCTGGGTTCACTTCACTTCAGCACAGCAGTTCTGGAGAAGTCTTTTTATCCCAGCTATTGATACATGTATTCAAAATTTTTACTGAGAACGAAGCTCAGAGAAGATGGTAAATGTCCTGCGCCGTCACAGAGAGCTCCTGTGTAGCAGCCGTTGGACAATCTGTTAGTTTTCTAGGCCAAGGCGAGAGCTGTTGTAGCCGTTCAATACACTGCTACGTTTAGCAACAGAAAAAATAACAGCTCTCCCACCCATATGGCAAATCGTTCATTGCGTTAGCCGTGGCTGCCCTGAAAAGCAAATGACAGTAGCTGCAGATGTCTTCAGTGGCAGGTTTTCTTTTAAGTGTCCCTTAGAGAAATGGAGCACAGCCTTTAAGTTTAGATCTCAAGTAAAGGCAGAATGCCAGAATTCAGTACCATCTTGTGTGGAAGCAGTCCAGGGAAAAGTGTTTTGGTACTAGTCGAAAGTTCTTCTATAGATTGAGATTGTTTGACAATTAAAAAGAGATAATGACTATAGAAAGAAACATTCAAAGTAAAAATCACACGAAAACAAAAATGACAAGGTTCCTAACCTACATGTTGATAGTCTGTGAACACGGATAGTTTCAGAAAGATTTATCAAAGGATGCTTCTTCTTAAAATGACCTTTTGTTATGAAAACATGCAAATAGAAAAGACAACCTTTCCAAAAAAGCAATTATGAATTTCATTCCAGAACAGTAGTGTCTTGATGGAGAGGTACAGCTAATGGATAAAGAAGACCTTTAAAATGCTAATTTTTACCTGATACAATATGGGTCATGAGTTTTAAGTCTGCCAGTCATTTTGCAGGTACGGTGTGTGGCTGTAGATGATTGGAAAGACTGGATTCCTGATTCAGGGGGAAGGAGGGTAACACAGGGAAACAGTACAGATTAAAAAAAAACAAATCCCAAGGACACTGAGAGGAAAGAAGGAAAACAGGGTGGCAACTGAAGGTAGCATGAGAAAACAAAAATTCAATAAGCATAGAAAGAACCGAGAATTGAATGATTAGTTGAGATAATAATTTTTCAGTCCAAATTAGATTTAGGAGTTACCAAAGATCATGGCAAGACCCATCCCAGTTTTTCTTTTTATTATTGCTAATCTCTCCCTCCCCTCCTCTCAATCCCCTGTCCCTTGAGTGGAATCTACCTCCTTACTCTCTATTATTTTATTTTGCTCTCTACTTTTACTCTGAGTTTCTCATATAAGGGAAGCAACATGATATTTAAGTTTGTGTATCTGATTTATTTCACTTAACATTACAGTCTCAGGGAGCATCAATTTTCCAACTGGAAACATTTATAAAAAGTAAGGAGAGCCAGGCGTGGTGGCTCACGCCTGTCATCCCAGCACTCGGGAGGCAGAGGCAGGAGGATTGCTAAGTTCGAGGCTTGCCTGGGCTACATAGTGAGCTGAGAGCCAGCCTGAACTACAGAGTGAGACCCTGTCTCAAAAAAAAAAAAAAGGAAGGAGAGGAGGTCAAGTAATTGTAGAGCAGGGAGAGGAGAGAAAGGGAATAAAGGAAAGGAATTAAGATAAATTACATAGGACACCAACTTTCCGTAAGAAATGTGAATTTGTGCCGGGTTTGGTGGCTCACGCCTGTCATCCCAGCACTCAGAAAGCAGAGGCAGGAGGATTGCTGAGTTTGAAGCTTGCCTGGGCTACATAGTGAGCTCAGCACCAGCCTGAACTGCAAAGTGAGATCTGTCTTAAAAAAAAAAAGAAAAGAAAAGAAAAGCCAGAAAGAAATGTAAACTTTATGTACTACCTAGATCTACCAATAAACTAAATTTAAAGAAATGTTGTTGAAGTCTAGATGAAAAACTGTAGATTAGAATAAAAAAGAGAAGTAAAATCTAGGAACAGGAGGGAAAATATCCTAGTAAAACTATTATTTCTTGTCCTATGACTGTCCTTACCTACTATCCACTTTTGTAATCTATAAAACTTGCTTCTAGTTCCAAATGACATGAAGAAACCTTTATTTCAAGATGAAGAGCTTGAGCAGAGCTTTCTCAAAGATGATACTATCGAATAAAAATGAGACTATCATACAAAAGAGAATGGGAGGACATCAGGGTGTGATGATAGAACATGGAGAAGGCAGGTGAAAATGGCTAAAAAGTGAAATGATAAGATGTAACATAAATGAAGCTAGGACAGTGCGGATGAAGGAAGGTGGCGAGACAAGGAAGGGCCCGGGAGCAAGAGACTGAGGCCTTTGGTCTACAAAGTTCTCTGCTGGTCATCGCCATTCCCGAGGAGAAAAGTTGCCTTGGCCTTTAGGCCCATGGTTCCTTTTTTTGCATCCTACATCCCAAGACAGTTCCGAACTTGTGGATTCAAATCATCCTTTCACCTGAGCCTCAGAGTAGCTAGGACTACAAATACATACCACTATGCCCAGCTTCTTATTTTTTAAAGAAATACAAATAACTTTGTAGGCAACTGGGGGAAAATATTGTACTTGTTAGTATCTCAAAACTTTTGCATTGTCTAGTCAAAATTCAGCATTAACCTAAACCAGAGGCTATACTCAGAGACTGCAGTCTCTAGGAGATAATCCTTTTTCAGAGAAAAAATTAGCATCTATCTTTGTCTCTCTCTCTCTCTCTCTCTCTCTCTCTCTCTCTCTCTCTCTCTCTCTCTCTCTCTCTCTCTCTCTCTCTCTGTCACACACACACACTGAAAAGCAAACAGAAAACAGGCAAGGAACTGCTTTTTGTCTTAGACACTTTTAGACTACATAATTTTTGCACAAAATGAACATAATATAGACTGCCTAGATACTTGAAACTAACTTCTTACAACTTCACATTCAAGGAAATGGCTTAGGATAAAAACACTTGTGATAAGACCAAAATGCAATTAGAGATTTATGATCTTCCTAAACATTAAAAAATGTAGAAAGTAAAACATGGATTATGAAAACAATAATTTTGAAGGCACATTTCCTGACATGCAGAGAGAAAGGAGAAAAGAATAGAAAGGATGAAAGAAATGTGTAAGAAATGGATACAGGAAAAGATCATAGTATTTTAAAGAAGAGTTATTTTGAAGAGATAAATTACAATAAAAATGGTATAATAAGTAATAATCTTCCTTTTGGGAGAACTATTGTGATGACAAAAGAATACTCACTGACAAATAAAACATTTGTATGTTAGGCACACAATTATTTTAATTTTCTTTAGTATTTATTTCTAAAAATCTTTATATTTATGTTTAACTTTCTTACTGGCATAATGTCTTGGACAAGTGATTGTCCTCTGTGTGCTTACAACCAATTTATGGTGTTCTCAGAAAATATTTCCTACTCTTAATAGGCATCTACTAAGATTTTAAAATACATAAATAAGCCAAATTTTAAAAGATCTATTTTTCTTTGAGAAACTGACAAAACAGCACACACATACTTTTAGTCAAAGAAAACTGGTTATAACTAGAACAATAACTGCAGCACATAAAGGAATAAAATCATGACATTTTATATTTTCTTAGTTTTCCTCTACTCTAGCATGTATAATAAATCCTTTTTCAAGTGTCTCTTCAACATACTATTTTGCTTTAATAGATAAATACCCCTTAATAAGCTTTTGCCTTATAAGAAAATCCTATATTTGTGATAAATTCCTTTTCAATAAAAAATGTATTTAGGAGGATATCTCACTGTTGTTTCCATCTGCATCTCTCAAATGACCAGTGATGCAGAGCATTTCTTCATATACTTCTTAGCTGCCTTTGTATCTTCCTCTGAAAGTGTGTGTATTCATTTCAGATGGCCATTTTTGAATTGGGCCTTTAAATTGGGGGACTGATTTTTTTTTAAACATCTCACTCCACAAAGAGTAGCTGTTATTTCAAAATTAGCCAGCAAAAAATGCTGGCGAGGTTGTGGAGAAAAGGGAACCCTTCTCCACTGCTGGTAGGAATGTAGACTGTACAACTATTATGCAGATCAGTGTGGGGATTCCCAAAAACTAGGAATAGAGGTCCCATTTGACCTTGCTATTCCCCTGCTGGGGATATACACAAAAGAATTACAAGATTTCTATCACAGTGACATGTATGCACCCATATTTATAGCAGCTCAGGTTGTGATAGCTAAATCTTGGAAACAACCCAAATGCCCATAAACTCTAGACTAAAGATTTTTTTAATAAAATGGAGTATCACTCTGCCATAAAGAATGATTAGGTTGAGTCATTTATACTCAAATGGACGTACCTTCAGGACACACTCATATGTGAAATAAATACATCACAGATGTATAAATAACATGCCTTTTCTCTGGTATAAGAAACTGAAGTTGTAAATGAGTTATAGAATGCATGATGGATATTGTGAAATAGTAAATATTCAAAAGGAAATGGGGTTAGGGGTAATGAGTGGAAAGAAAAAATTGATTATAAAAAAGGAAACAGCTTGTGTATATAGGGGCAGGGGGTTGTAGGGTCGGTAGGGGATAGGGAAAATGAGAATTAAATCATGTCATATACTGGTACAAATTCTCAATGTGGAGTATGATATGTATATATAATGTACCAATAAATCAAATTTTAATATATATATATGAAAATAATCCGAAATTATAAGTTAAACTTTCTAATATTGTATATGGGGGTGGAAACACATTATTGTTAAATAGTGATAATTTGAAAGGCAAAAATGTTATCTCCTTATTATCCTTTGCACCTCAGTGATTACTAATGTGAAATTAGTAATCCTATTTACTTTTAATAATTATCTAATTATCTGACAATGTTAATACTCAGAAATTATGTGTGTTTTGTACAAAATTTATAAATTTTACACAGGTAAAACGTACTGGTTTTTGATGCTTTTATGTGTTATACAGTCATTCCAGTGAATTGATTAGTAACATTTATGAATTTTTTCCTATTGTCATTTTTTCATCATCAACACTTCAGTTCATTAAGAAGTGAGAGCAAAATCATTTAATTTATTGATATATATTTAAACATAAGTTACATATCCCATTTCTTATTCTTCTTTTAAAAATAATTTAGTTGATTCTACCCACTTACTTATTTTTAATCGAGTTTATTGAAACATTTTAAGTATACATTATTTTTACATTCATCACAGAGAATTTGTACCTATAGATATTTTATTTTTAATTGACATGTACTTATAATGTGATTTTTCAGCAAATGTTTTTTTTGTGTCAAATTTCTTAAAACATATTTTTAAACATTTGTTATATTTTTGTGGTGAAAACATTCAAAACTCATTTAATTTATTTGAAAGATGGAATACATTAGTATCTATAGTCACTCTAAGTAAAATACAACAGCAGAACTTACTTCTCCTAACTTAGTACCCAGTGACCAAACTTTCCTCATTTATTCTTTTCCAGACCTTCCTTATATATTCTTTAGAAATCCCCTCTGTACTGTCAATTTCTATGAGATTCTACATTCAGATATGGGTAAAATCACACAGCAGTTCTTTATGCCAATCCTATTTTAACCTAACATAATACCCTTAAGTTGCATCTAGGTCATCACAAATAATAAGTTTCTTTTCTGGCTGATCACTACTCCATGGTCTGTATATACCATACTTTCTTCACCCATTTATCAGTTATCAATAGTTCTATTATGAATGCTACTCACATGAAGCCAGTATACATGGAAGTATAGCTGTCTCTTAAGCATACTGGTTTCCTTTGGATAGACATATACCCAGGAAAGAGCTTGCTATATTATTAGGAAGTTCTATACTTAATTAGCTGTACTACTGTACAGCTCCACTGAGAGAATGTGAAGGTTCTTTTACTCCACCTTCTCATTTGCACTTTTTATCTTTTGAAATTTTTGGTGATAGATATACTGATAGAGGGAAGTGATAATTCATCCTGATTCGGACTGGAATTTCCCTGTTGATTAGTGATGTTGACCCTTCCTTTATGTATGTATGTGTGTGTGTGTATGTGTATGTATTTTATATACCTGTTGGCCATGTATATCTTCTTTTAAGAAATGTCGGTTTAGGCCTAGTAAACATTTAAATTGTATTATTTGTGTATTCTGCTGAATGGTTTAAATTCTCTATATGTTATGTACACTAATCCCTTAAGAAATATGTAGTTTGAAATTTTTTTTCTTTTGAGAGAAGATCTTGCTTTATAGTTCAGGCTGGTTCTGAGCTCACTATGTAGTCCAGGCAAGCCTTGCACTCAGCAATCCTCCTGCCTCTGCCTCCCTAGTGCTAGGATTACAGGCATGGGCCACCATGCCCAGCAATATTTTCTATGCTTACCCACAAAATTCTTGCCCATTCCAGTGTCATGAAAATTTTGCTCCATTTTCTTTCAGTAGTAACTCTTTAATCCATTTTAAGTTGATTTTTTAAATGGTGAGAGACACAGGGTCAAGGTTAATTTTTCTGCATGTGGATATCTTCACCAATATTTATTGAAGAGTCTTTCCAAAATGTTTGTTCTTAGAACTCTGTTGAAATTCAGTTAACTGTACATAAATTATTTACTTCTATAATCTTTATTCATTACATTAGGTTACAGGTCTGTTTTCATGACAATGCCATGCTGTTTTGATTAAGGTAGCTTTGTAATATGCTCTCAACACAGCTGATTCAATCCTTTTGTTCTGTGTGTACAAGATTGGTTTGGCTATGTGGGGAATTGTGTTGTACTATTAGGCTTTCAGGATTGCTTGTTTCATTAGTGAAGAATAACAATGTTATTTTCATATGAATTACATTAAAATTGTAGATCATGGCCGGAGGGTTAGCTCAGTGGTTCCAGCGCCTGCCTCACAAGCGCAAGGTCCTGAGTTTGATCCCCGGTAACCACATACAATGTTGGGCGTAGAGACTCATGCCCACCAGCAATCAATACAACATACCACAGTGCCGGGCGTGGTGGCTCACGCTTGTAATCCCAGCACTCGGGAGGCAGAGGCAGGAGAATTGCTGAGTTTGAGGCTTGCCTGGGCTACATAGTGAGCTGAAGGCCAGCCTGAACTACAAAGCGTTTTTGAGACCCTGTCTCAAGAAAAAAAAAAAAAAAATGTAGATCACTTTGGGTAGTATTGATACGTTTTTAAAACTTTAGTTTTTTTAAAAAATTGTAATATCACTTTACTGTTATTCATGCTCCAAAGATTTTACAGTATTAATGGCTTGCTCTGACATACTGGAAGAGAAAACATATAATATCTAACCCTAGGCGTATATTCATATATCTATATTATCAATAAAATATAGATAATAATAAATCTGTAATATAATACATATTAAAAATAACCTTAGGTACATAATATCTAAATTAGGTTAAAGTCATGGTTAAAATAGGATTAGGACTAAATTGATTATTTTGTATAGCTAGCTAAATTGCTTAGGAAAAGGTTTGATGAAGGAAAATCAACTTAGTCTACATAGCAAGAACTGTACTTTTGGTCTTTTGAGCTTCTGAACAGAACTAATGGTTTGAATATTATAAGGAGCAGAGATTTTTCATTTAACATTTCTATATTTAATGTGCCCATCTCTCAGTTCCATGAGATGGACCACTAGACGGGTACTGGGCAATGAAGAACTGATCTTTCTTGTCTCTTTTCATTGAATCTTCTTCAGTTATGCACTGGATGTATTTCATTAACATTTAAATTTTTTATGTTAACCATAAGGAAATAAGTAATTATTCATATATTCAATAGATTATTATATTTTATTCAGTAAAAAAGTTGAATATTCTTTATATAGAGGTGAAGTACAAGAGCACTGAAGTCAGTGTCATTTGAGTTTTAGAAGAAAATGACAAAAGCAATAGTAGCTATCAACTATTCAACTAATTATTTTTTTCAAATTAATATTACTATTTTTGTTAATCAAATATGAAGTTCATTTCTTTCTAATATGGACACAATGCTACAAAGTAACATTTTGAAAAGTCATATAAAAGAAACAATCTCTCCTCCTCCTGGGCTTTTTAAAGAAGCTTGGCTGAATTGTACCTTCTAATCTTAGAATCTACTGACCTCTGAGCAGCTTGGATATAGTTTATTTCAAGGAATATGTTTCTGTTCAGAAAAAAAACCTATACTTATTTAAGGGGAGACTAAATCCTTGTAGCTATTCCTCGTTTTATATATAAATAGTAATAATCATTTTTTAAATGGCTTAAATTTTCTATTACCTGTTAAATTATGAAATATTACACTAGAAGTAAAGTTTCTAACTGAGCAGCAGAGGCCTTGGGACCAATTATTTTATGATTGTGATTTAAGGTTGTTTATGTTTTTTAAAAATATTCATGGATATTTAAAATATAATATATTTTCATTTTTAAGTTTAAGTGAAAAGAAAACAATAGTTTTGAATCCTTGATTGTGGAATCACTGCAATAAATCTGCATGATTATGTCTTATGATTTACTTATATGACAACTGTTTATTATTTTAAGATCAGTTAAAAATTAGTTCTTACCTTAGTGACTGGAGTACTGCTGTCTTTCAATTTGATAAAGAATCTTTATTATAAAGAGAGAGATAAAGAGAATTTTTTTTGCTTTCATTTGTGTATTATAGCCCTGTAACTCTATTTTTCTTCTTCACAACATGATAATCAGTGTTTTCTTTCTGTGCTTTAAAGATATTTATGGTTGAAGACTTCAAAACACATCAAGGGATGCAGTCTGCTATTTAAATGTTAAACTCTATTGGAAATCAAAGCAATCCAGTTCACATTTTTTGACATAAATGACCAACAAATTTTACTCCTCTTTTTTCTGCTTGCTAGCTATTCTTGACATTTATTATTCATCTCTAATTCTTACAGCATTTCCAGCATTCTTTTATGTCTCAAGACAAGAATGAATAGTAATTTTAAACAAAGGTTTTGTTCACCTTCAACAATGAAAATACTTTAGCTGAGTCTAATGAATTATCTTCGTTATTGACTAGAGTCATATCTAAAACCAATTGAATACATTGAGGTACAGAGGCAGCGTTCTAATTTTTTTATCCTAAAATTAAATTCTGGCATAGATTATGCTTTTGGATAGGTCAAATTTTAGTTTTGTAAATGTGTTTCTGATCACTGTATTAAACACAAGAATAAAAAATGGTCCTCTTATATTGAGTTTTTACCTTCTTTCTTAAAATTCAGGTAAAATATTTGGCACAAAATAAAATGGTTTAAACATTCAGAGTGGCTTTCTTATTCTGTTCCTTTTCCAGTCAGTAAATTCAGAACCAATTCTCTTCATGATGGATTCCTACCGTGGGATAAAAGATCAGGGAGAGCTGGAGGCTTAGCTCAGTGACAGTGTGTTTCTAGCACATTTAGGTCTAGGTGAAATTCCAGGGCTCCCAAAAATGGCAAAAACATGACACTTTATTACTAGCCCTTAAAAAAGATTTTATTTTACTTGTGTATAACAGATAGGAGAATTAAAGTCATGTACAAACCGACATATTCCTGAAATAAATGGCTAAACAAGAAGTCATTGCACTTCCTAGAGAGGGAGAAAATGTAGTTGATCTACAGGGAGCGCACTGAGGCGGCTGAAGAGCCTGAACTCCTGCTCTTAGACACAAATGACTTAGCCTCATTTGAAAGGTGATCGGAATGTGTGCTAGAATCTCTGATGGAACCAGTTTTAAAATGTATCCTGTGTGACATTTTTAAACACGTGTTCTCTGAAGTAGTAAACAGAATAGTTACCTTTAAAATTAGGTCTGATTCTTGCATCATACCCCGAAGTCCTCCCCATTAACTTGTCCAGGAAGTCTGAAGGTGACATAGGAGCGCTTCGGGATCTCGCGCTATTTGTTTCCTTTGTGGCAACCAGACTGCAAACGAGAACAAAATAACAAACTGTACAAAAAGCCATTGAACAACTGCTTCCTGTCAAAATCAAATTAAAACGTTAAGCCACAAGGCCTTTAATAATAAAGAGAACGGGCCGGAGGGTTAGCTCAGTGGTTCCGGCGCCTGCCTCGCAAGCTCAAGGTCCTGAGTTCGATCCCCGGTAACCACATACAATGCTGGGCGTGGAGACTCACGCCCACCAGCAATCAATACCATATACCACATACCACATACCACAGTGCCAGGCGTGGTGGCTCACGCCTGTCATCCCAGCACTCCGGGAGGCAGAGGCAGGAGGATTGCTGAGTTTGAGGCTTGCCTGGGCTACATAGTGAGCTCCAGGCCAGCCTGGACTACAAAGCGAGACCCTTCTCTAAATGAATGAATGAATGAATGAATGAATGAATGAATGAATGAATGAATGAAACAAAAAATAATAATAACAATGAGAACTTTAAAAACTACACCGTTAACTTTTTAGTAATGGGACAGATATTTACGTGTTGGTAGTCACAATGATAATGGCTCCCGTTTATTCGGCCAGTTCCCTGAGGTATGACTGCTTTGTGTTAAACCAAGAAAATAAAGTCTACTCCAAAGTTAGTAGGCTTTCGAAATCTGTATTTACTCAAATTTTATCTGTTTAAAGTTTTAAAAAATGTTCTTAGCAGTTGAGGCATAAAAGACCATTTGAAAATCAAATTGATGCTTCTTTTGAGGTGGAGGAAAATCGCATTTGAGGTTTTGTCAGTGTTTCTCTGTAGTAATAAAACGTAGCTGCGGTAGAATAAATAATAATATTCTTTTCCTTAAAGTACTTTTTGTTGTAGTAACCCACCACAGTAAGTAAATTCTGCTTCCATTTATGTTCCACTTACCTAAAGAACATTTTGTTAAGATCTAAAATTTGCGTGTCGGAATTAACCAATTACCATACATAAGGCCTGGGGACCTGGCTGGTCTGTTTTGAGAACCCCGGGCGTCCGCACTTGAAGGGTCCCTGTGCGCCTCGCAGGCAGCACTTTTCTTCTTACGCAGCCGCTCCTCCCGGAAACCGGCTGTGCTGCGCAGCTCGCAGGCTTCCCCTTCGCCTGTGCTGGAACACAAAGGCCGGCCCGCTCGCGGACATCTGACGATTCTCTGTATCCGCAGAGCTTCGCTCAGGAATGCAAAGCTGTTGGCGCACAGAGCCTGAAACTCACTTATTCAAGTCAACGTTATTTCCTGGAGCTCATCAGTTTTCACACTCTCCCAGGTCTGTTATTCAATTTGGTGTTTTGCTAAACCTTAAATACAGTGCTCTGCCTTTATCCTTTAAAATAATAGGCGACTACATCTCCTGAGCTGCTCTCCTCGCATTGCGCGCTGGGCGGAGGGAGGTGTCCAGGAGGCTTGGCACACACAAGGGCTCTCCCTCGACGGGGCGGGCGGAGTTGTACTCCACATGAAACAGGAAAGCGAGGCCGTGTGACAGTGCAGGCAGAAATCAGAGTACACAACCACAGAACTGTCTGCAGCCTCCAGAAGCCGGGAGAGAGGAGGAACGGATTATCCCTTAGAGCCTTCAGAGAGTAAAGAATTACACTTTGTTTTTGAGGCTTGAAAACTGGTTCCAGGCTTCTTACCTTCCAGACTATCAGGGGATAAATGCGTGTGGTTTGGAGGGAATATTTTTATTCCTTCATAGAAAAAGAAATGCCAGACAGCTACTGAACCTTCAATTCCTATTACTCTAGTTTTCAACCTAAAAATTACTTTTTCATTTTCTGTCATAATTTTTATTCTTATTGATATATTTTGTCTGATGACATTTTGTTGTACTTATTCGAAGCAATTCTGTGAACTCTGCATTGACTTGCGTGTATAATCATAGAAATATATTCTTGTTTATATTTTTGTTTACAATGTTTAGGCTGATAATTCTCTTCTATTGCCCAGAACTCTGTTCATGGTGTTATGCTTTTGACTCTGAATCAGACACATGACAATTTCTATGTGCACAAGGTCTAAAGGCCTTCCTAGGTATTTACTGAGTCTGCAAGTACCTTGATGCATTAGTTTCTTAGATCTGTCATATCAAAATACCAACAATAGCATGGTTTAGCAACAAAAGTTAATTTTCTCTTGCCTCTGGACACTATGAGTCTAATACTGACATGTCAGTAGAATTGGTTTCCTATGGGGGCCTCCCCGTTTTGCTTAGAGAAGCCTGTCTTCCTTCCTGATTGTCACCTGGTCTTGCCTCTGTGTGTTCTCATCCTCATCTTCCCCTCTTAGAAAGTCAACCCTTACACTGCCTTTGAGGCCTCTTGTATGACCTTATTGTACCTTATCTCTACATAAAATCACAGTTTGAGCTATTAGGAGCTAAGACCTCAACATATGATTGGAGGACACACAATACTTCATAACACTGGACAGTCTCATGACTCTATACATATATTAGACTTCTAGATACCTACAAGTGTGTGGCCAGGGGTGTGGCTCACTGGCACAGTGTCCTCCTAGATACCTAGGAGTATGTGGAGCCTTCCAAACCCCCTTAACATACGGTTCTGTTGTTTTCCTTTTAATGATTTTGGTTAGTCTATGTTTGTTTTCACTGGTACACACTACCACGGGCAATTGTTAAAGAATTTTCTCTAAGAATTTTTGAGAGCTGTCTTCAAGAGAAAGGGTTTTTACAGTGGATGAGTTCGAAGTTAGACTAAGTAAAACAGCCTAAAAGTGAGTTCTTCTGGAGAATCTCCAAGCAGTGTACAAAATGCCAGTTCTCTAAGAATGAAATTCTTTTGTATTGCAGTTGGATTGCACTGTAACCATGCGTTGGAGAGGAGGAGAGAGAAAGAGCACGTTTTAAGGCCACAACTCTACCGTTATTACCAAGGGTCAGACGTTTTATGGATTGAATCACTTCAAGCATTCCTGCCAGCCTAATGCTAATTTCTATAGTTCTGAGAAGGTTGAATTTTCTTGACTTTTACCATTTTTTTCACTAAATATATGGAGAAAGAAAATTTTCAGAGGTCCTACCCTATTTTTACTGTTGGTGTCCTCTAATATTGTCTTCCTAGACTTCTTTTCATATTTGTTCTATAACACTTCTGATCTAAAGAATCATGGTTCACACAGGAAATGACAGTGTTTACTTCTATGGAACAGCTAATTCTCATCAATGAATTTGTAGGCTTTGAAATTATATCCTTTTTCACAGGTAATATCAAGATTTGCCTATAAAAGAGAGGATGCAGAGACTGCTTTTGATGTAACTCAAAAATGAATATTAGAATATTTCTAACATTGATGGACATTCTTTGTGACTGTTATTCTAGTGGCAATAGTAAACCAGTAATTTTCTTTCTCTATCAATGGAAAAAGGGAGAATATTTATATCAATATACCAAGTATTTATAATTCATCCTATCAAAATTTTACTACCTGTTTTCACATATACAAAATAGTATATAGCACAATGAAAAAACCAAAAAGACTAAGAAGCAAATATAATTGAGATACCCACTGGTATATATATATATATATATATATATATATATATGTATATGTATATATATATATATATATATGTATATGTATGTATATATATTACAAAATAAAAGTAACTTTTTAGGCAGACAAATGCTAAATTTTAGTAATAGGCCTTTATATTCATAACTTTATCTTCCAAGAAGTCCTTTGTCTGTTTCTAAGAGTTTTCTTGACTCATTTCTAAAACAATTTCTTTTTGTTATTATCTAAAATAAGGGTGAACTGTGAAAATCAAAACATTTTATCTCCTTGTTTCATGCTAAACAATCATATATATTCTGCAGTGAACTACTAGGGTAGTGTGATGTTTGGATCAATATGAGGAATAAGTTACTAAATGTTTTGAGCCATGACTATGATAGGAGATATGATCTATAGTTCATTTTTGTATTTTTTTCTTAATTACACTCTAAACTCAAGTAATGAGAGAAATTGGAATGGTAATGGCATGAGATCCTTGTATTTTTTGGAGTGTGTTTTCATGTTGTTTCAGTACATCTACAAATCTGAACATTTACAGTTTAAAATAAAGGCAAATAATAAAGATATGAAAAGATGTTATTTGATTAATGTGATATGATTCTGCTGATGAATACTTCTGTATTGTTGACATTATGGAGATAGAGAAAGTAGCAATTACATTCTGTGTTCTACCTGCTAAACTCCATGTATGCCAATGATCTGAACTGAGACAAGATAATTCACTGCTTTCTCTTCAGATTACTGAGACCCTATCGCCAAACACAGAAACATACCCTAGTTGTCCCAAAATCTTGGTTGAATATTTCAAACCCTATCATCAAACATTATGATTGTTTACTTTTTAACAATTAAATAATAAAAGCAATATTGTGGGTTAGTCTTTTAAATATGAAAACGAATCATTTCAAGGAAAATCATAGTTATTAATATTTTAGTCATCTATATTTTCATATTTCACAAAGTACATAAATATATATGTACATACAAAAACGTATTCAGCAATGTAATAATTGCACTGGTGAAAGTTGACATGACATCAGTCTCAATAAGTTCCTTTTAAATATGTTCTTATCTCCAAAGTTATTCGCCTCCATTATTAGGCAAAGATCGAGACATTGGCTCTCCAGGGATAGAGGTATATAGAAGTCATTTTATAAAGGTCAAGAGCATTATGAGCAGAGTTATTCATTTATTTATTCAACAAGGATTACTGATGACTATCATGAAATTTTCCTCATTTCTGAGTTTTAAATAGATTATACATATATATATATATTTAAAATTTATACATACATATATGTAATTTCAGAAAGGTATATATATATAGACATGTACTTAATCATTCTACTGACCAATATATTGTTTAAATGATTTCTACTCAGAAACAAATTTTCAATGGTTATGCAACTAATCATTAAAATAATTTGAAGGAATGTAAATACTGTGTTTCTTAATCTGTCATGGACTATTATGAGGGGTGGAAGATGTAACTGTGGTAAATGATCTTAGAAGGGCTGGCCATTTTATTGCATAAACAAATATATGAAAAGTATTTACTTTACAAGTTATTTATTTTATAATTAAATACTACCTCATTTATATAAAATCAAGCACTGATCATTTTATAATAATTACCAATTAAATAAGAAACTATGGTTCTTTTGACTTGGCACAAAAAATTAATAATTCCTCCCAACAACAACTCTTGTGGTATATTTTCCTTATTTATTTTTCTTGAAGCTAAACCAAACACTCTTTCTCCCTTTTAATGTCTGAACCATGTACCCTGTGAACATTAGCTGACTATGCTAAGAACTATGATTACTTAAAAGAGCTCACAGCAGTAATAAACACATTGTACAAGTTCTGCATACCAACCGCAAATTTTACTATAACTTTTAAAGAACCAACATCATCTGTACATAAACTTTAAAGAGCCGTTTTATTAAGCATTTAAAACTCAAGGTAGGAGGAGGCCTTGGTGGAGAGAAACTCAAGACTAATTTAGGGTAAACTGTAGGTGAGAAATTTTATAATCAAGTACTGTTTTTCTTATCGATATCTCTTAGTTTCACCAAAACTGGTGTATTTATAGCAAGTCACTACAATGTTTAGAAAATTATCCATGATCAGCACTGTTGAAAGAGGCAGACTTGACTCTTAAAAGTCTTTATTTATGAATCTTCTGAAAAATCTGTGTTAATTTCCCTCCCATACAGGGCTCTTATTTTCTATACTGTTAGAAATACTTTTTCTTGGAAACTGTGTGTGGGCTCAGACACACTCCCATCAATGAATTATTTCATTTAAATATTTTATGTTATGCTTATTATGAAGGCATGCTACTTGAAAGTTCACAAACTGATTTTTAAAAGACTAATAGAAACAATTCACTTAAGACTTGGAAAAGAACATCAAAATTTATCAAAAACATTCACTAAGAGATAGAATTAATTCATTTGTGAAAGACAGAAGCATCACTAAACACAGGTCCTTTTACATGATATTTAACATTTTTCAGTAGTTGTCTCTGCTAAGTGTGCCCTGAAATTATGAGAGAAAATATGAAATTATACGCAAGAAATGTAATGTGGGGTTGAGACAGATCTTGGCTGTGAGCATGTTTGCAAGAGTTAGTTTTGCACAGGGAAAAGGTCAGCTGTGGGGAACAGTTCAGTGCAGAAACTCCTGAAGCAGAGAAGGTTTGCCATATATTCTAGAACTCTATGAAACCATCCTGCAGGGTTATAGTTCAACTTATTTTTATTTTACAATTGCTTAGTTGTAGTAATGCAAACTCCAGTTTGAAAAATAAGACACAAAATGGAAGAGATGACCATTATGCCCATTTCTTTGTCCTTCTACGTGGGAGAACTAAAGAGAAACTGAGCCAACCGGGAATATGTGACAGTCCTAGTATCTCAAACTAAAGTGTACTGTTTGGAAATGAAATCCTTACAGTGAAGATAGCAGTGAATTAGGCTTTAATTTGATTGCTTGACATTAATTATTGAGAAGGAGGTCAAAGAGGAAGAATGTAAAAAGGCCTATTCTAAAACACCTCTGAAAACTCAGAAATAACTAAAAATTAATGGACAGTTTGGATTTTGATTCTCGCCACTGTGGGTAATGTGTTAAATGGAATATGATTATTATTTTATAATGATCTCATTTCTAATGAGATTAAGGGATTTGGAAGAATTTATTTATCAATAGGAATTATAGATGCTGACTGATCTCTGGCACAAGATTAATATACATAATATTATTTAATCTTAATTATTTAATTTTAACAATAAGTTTAATAGCAATAATTTTACTTATTGCCTATTATAAATTATTCATTCTTTTTAATTAAGTATTATAACCTATAAATTATAGATGACAAAATAGGTATGTAGAGGTTTGTAAATTTTTGGAGGCAATTCAAATATTGAAGTTACATGCCTGCATTTTAAATCAACTGAAACCTTTTACCATAAACAATTACAAAAGTTTAAAAGTTTTCATTGCAGTTTCAAAGCACTGCAAAGTGACATGACTAAGACCTAAGGAAAAAGAAATGGTCTTAGGTGAAACCAAAGTTAGGAGGTGTATTGTCCTTAGTGGTAACAATACATTTCAGAAACAATAGTTGAAAGCTAACATGATAAGCACAAATTTTAAAAGTGCATGAATTTAAAGTGACAAAAATTTCCTCCCAGGGTTTATAAAAGGAGTGAATTCATATGATTTTAAAAACCTACAGAATTATAATTTCTGACTTGGAATAAACTAAGAATACAGAAACCTTTGCAGAAAACTAAGTATTACTTGAGATTCATTTTAGTTTCTGAAAGCAAATAAGATAATCTTAATTTGCTAATAACATAATATATATATATATATTAAGGAAAACAATCAAAACTTTGAATTCAGTAGAGAAAACCATCAACAAATTATCTGTACATCATAGTTGTAGAAATAGATAACATCCAGTGAATAATTGATCAAGATAAATAGATTTGGCTCTAAGTTCTATGAAGGAATTATTCTGAATGGTGAAACAGAAAATAAATGTAAAAGTCTGTACTGGATAAGAAAGTCAGTAAAGAGTTTCTATGAAATTAAAATGTGAGCTGAACATGAAACCAAGAGAAAAAACATTTCAGGTAGGAAGAACCACTACAACAAATTCAAGGAATTATAAACACTCAGTAGCCTATGGGAAAACACTAACAAAGCCTGACTCTTGTTTTGTATCTTGGGTATCACTTCCAAATACTTAAAAATTATATGTTAAAGTGAATGAAGTTTGAACTAGCAGAGAAATATGTCTATTTTTATTTCATTGTTAAACATCAAACATGGAGAGAGGGCCTGGAAAGACTTTGAGGACAAAAGTAAAATGCAAAAGAAGACTGAAGCATGGCCTTCAACGTTTCAATTAGCTTTGTTGTTACTCTAAGGTAACAAAACAAGGCCTTCCAAGTGCTGGGTGATGCCAAGCGCGATGGCATCTGTAATCATAGCTACCCCATAGTCAGGGGGATGGGAAGTTCAGGCCAACCTAAGCACTTTAGCAAGACCCTCTCTCAAAATAAAAAATAAAAAGCATTAGCGATATGCCTTAGGATGAGGAGTTCTGTACTATCTCTAGTATGTGAAAAAAAATTTATTTCACTCAGTATTTTCAAGCCTGTGTCCCAGACAATATGTAAGTCGAGGGACAAATAACTGAGCAGTCCTAGTAGGAGGTATTGAACAATCTGCCCACATAAATGCTCTAAGGGAAGTCATTGAGAATATGCCATAGAATATGAGGAAGTAACCAAGAAAGACAATCAGGGAGGAATTGATGCAATTTAGAAAATTAACAGTGTCATCTCCTCAGATGAAATCTGCAGAACTTTGAACACGAAGGTGACTTTCTGGAAATCTGGGGTTACAACGACGACAAAGCGATCAAGACAGCTGAGAGAAAAATGCATGTGGAGAAGGACAGAAGAAATAATGATAAAATTAAAGGAAAACAAAATGTAAGCCAATGATAATATGAAGTTATTATTTAGGTGTATGGAAACAATCATCAGAGTAAGGAAAAGCAAGCATTTGAAAATGGTTGTTCTCAAGAAGCACAACAAATACAAAGGAGTAGAACCAAAGACCGCTCTAAACAGAGCTAAAATTCCTTCTTTGCTATTTGATTTTTTAAATCCACATGCAAATTTTACTTTGAAGATAATTTCAAAGGAAAGGATTAGAGATATAGAAAAAAATTTGCATCTGACTTGACAGAAGAGAACTTCATTAAAAAATCAAAGTCTTACAAGAAAGGCTGATTTTATTCGATGCCCACACTTACTCCTTCCATTAAATATATTTTTTTTAATGTACAGTCTGTCAGACTGTTGTGGAGTCTGAATTCTGAAATAAACAAAATGAGACAAAATTCTCTACCGCATGGACTTTATATTGTAGCAGAATGAAACATAATGAAGTAGAAACACTACAAATTATAAATTATATATGTAGATTATGTTAGAAGAGGGGAAAGGTTAGAGAAAAGCTGAACAAACAACAGTCAGGAGTGAGAGGATGCGGAAAAGCCATTATACTTTTAAATAGAGCAGTTAGGAGGAGCCTAGACACTGTTTTATAAAGGCATTGAAAGAGGTTAGGGAGTCGAGCACACAAATACTGGAGAGAAGAGTATTCTTATTCCAGACACAGGAAAACGCTAGCACTAAATCTGTCAGACCAGAGTTCCGAGAACAGAGAGAGAGAGGGTGTGAGACCTACACTAAGGGAGAAAGAAGGTACCGAGAAAGCAAGTAGGAGTCAAATGCTACACTCAAGCATGTGAGGAACACTTGGTTTTAATACTGAGTGAAATGCAGGGTTTCAAGGTGTTGGGAAGGCACGTGACATGGTAACCTTTTCATATGTAAAGAATTAAGTTGGGGGATTCATTAAATGTATTCAGACATGTGATGTTTAACAACAGCAAGACAGTCTGGGAAATGCCTCATTGGATCGTGTCACAGCTGTACTTAAACAAACTAAAGGGCACAGTCTTTCTCAGGCTACAAACATGTGCAGACAGTTACTGGACTGAATACCATGGACAACTACAACACAAGCCGCCTGAGAGTTGTGTGTCTGAAGATACCTAAACATGGAAAAGGTACAGTAAAAATAAAGTGTGAAAGATTGAATATGTCCGTGTGTATAGAGCTCTGAAGATGGAGTTTGCAGGCCTCATTGCTGCCGATGACACGGGGAATGGTTAGGAATTGTGAAAGCCCAGGACGTTCCTGTACACTGTGTTCAACTTTAGATGCATTGTGCGTTTTGGTCACACTAAATTTATTTAAAAGTGTTCTTAGCATATTAGAACTTTTCCCTGCGTAGACATTTAAACTTTGTGACTGGTAATAACATTCACATTGAAAACACATATTGTATGATTGTACCCCCAAAAAGGAAATTAAAATGGATTATGCACAAGTACCATGTCCACACAAAGAATGTATACATATATATATAACTAATGAAATAATAAATTCAAGAAAAAATATTTTCTTTATATCTTTAATCTGTAAGGTTTTCTAGCTTCAGTTATTTAAACTTTTTGTGAAAAAGTCAAACTAAACCATTCCCACTGGCCTGGACCTGGACAGAGGCAGGATAGGCAGCACCACTGTCCCCATCGCCACAATTTAGCCCACTGGACAAGTATCCATGAGGCCCATCATGGAGATGTCACCCCCTCTGACAAAATAAGCTCGAATCACTCTTGAAGGGCCTGTCAGAGACTCTTTTACAATACTTTCATATGTAGAAAGACAAAACTCTAAAATCTTCATAAAATACAAAAGATAAAACAGGACTGGTCAGTTATTACTACCAAATGTATGCTACACATAAGTGTACAAACTATATTTTCACAACTGACAATACAGAAAGTATAGGCATCTCCACAAGCACTTGACTAATGCACCGCAGTATAGCTTTACAAGGCAACGGGAATTTTTGGCTGCTCTGTAATCTTAGAGGCCCATGATCATTTTCCATCCAACACTGGCAGAGTCATCATTAGGTGGCACGTGATGACCTGGATGTGGGTGTTGCTCTGTAGATAGTGAGAAATGATTAAGTTTTAAATGCAGATTGAAGTTTTCTACACCATGATTTTCTTTTTGATTGAGTAGAATGAAACAGATAGCAGCTAAGGATGATGCCATGGTTGTTAGTGTGAGTACCTGTAAGGATAGATTTAAAATTAACTGAACAGGAGAAAAGTGGCAATGGGGCTGGTTCAAGGACCTAGGGCATGTGTGGCTCGACATAACTCAATGATATGATGCTAAGCATGCATTTACTAATGAATTTGGAGCCTGAGGAAGGTATGTTTTTAGTTTTGAGGCATAGATTTGGAATATATATATATATATATATATATATATATATATATATATATATGTATGTATGTATGTATGTATGTATATAATGTAAGTCTTGGGAAGATATCAGATCATGAGAAGATTAGGTAAAATTGGAATAGACAACACAAAGAAAAATAGAAAAGAACATGACAAAGCCCACTAGGAAGGTCCAATAAGTGAAACAGAAGGAAAGCCAGAGGAGCATGGCCTCCAGGGAGCCAGTGAGAACAAATAGGTTATTATGGAAGAGGGAGAGATCAGCCGTAAATCACTCATGCATCAGGCAAGATGAGGACTGAGAACCATTTTATTTTGCAGCCCAGACATCAATAGTTGAGTGACCAAATGCAATCTCAGTCCATGAGTAGAGGCAAGCCAGGAGGCTCAGAAGAGAACTCTAGAGAAGGCACGGTGGTGAGAATGGCTCAGATTTGGCAATCACTGAAGAAACTCCTCACTGTTAAAAGTTTTTGGATGACAAGATAAACCATGGAGAAATTAACCAAGCTAGCAGTTTAGTAGCTATCTAACTAGCATTAGTATGTGGATGATATAAAACACTTAAAGTCACTTTGAAAAAATTAGTCAGTGAAAGAATTGCTTTGAATAAAGACATGAACAAGGAATTCATGAAAAAGAAATGAAAGTGGACGTTTAGTGTAAAACAGCATGCTCAAATCTAGCAGTAATCAACTAATGCTTGATTTAAATGAACAGATACTGCATTTATTTGTAAAATTTTAGCCTGTTTAATAATATCAAGAATTGATAAGCATGTTTATAAAACTACTTTATACACTATAATTTATACACTAGTTTGCAGAGTGAATATGTTTATATTAGTTATGTCATTTTAAGGAAAATTTAATTATCTATATTTAAATTATGAAGGCATTTTCTTTATGCTCCAGCACTGTTTATGTTACTATTGGCTATACTAGTAAGAACAAAAAGTTACCTAAATTGTTATTAATATGTTATTATAAACTCTAATATAATCTTGCTTGGATTTCTGCAGTAGCAAACAAAATTATACTATGTTTTCTAAAGTAGGAATTAAAGATTGAATGAAATGGTAGTACACACAAAACATTTTCAGAATACTCTAGCCTCTGTGGGATTCGAAGCTTAGCAGGTTCTCATACACTCATGAACTATGCAACAACTGAAGAACCTGTTTTTAAAAGTGTTAAAGATTTGGGACCATAAGGTGACCTTATAGCTGATGAAACGATACTGGAGAAAGTGTCTGGTACCTGACAGCAACAATGGCTTCTGGATACTGCATCGGACAATGTGCGTACAAACCCCAGCCTTCTAAAATTCCAAAGTGAAAAGAGAAAAGAAACAGGCTGGACCTCCCCAGAGCTTTCTCTAAACTTCTCCAGTGTGACACTCCTTTCTCTTTTCAGTGGTGAAACGACTTAGGGAGTGGAGAGGAGCTTGTGGGTCCTTAAAAGAAATACACAGACCATGTGACTCCCTTCCTCAAAACATATTTAGCATTCAAAAAATACAGAGAAAATCTCAGTATTTCTTTATGTTCCATAAGTTTATATAAATATATGGAATAAAATCAGGCAGGAAACATTCACATGATTTCAATCATCATCTCTAAGGAGAGAACTAAGACAGTGGTGACTCAGGCAGGCTAGAATTTACTTGAAGTCTTTCAATTTCTGTACTGAAAGCCTAATTATGTATTACCTAAGTCATTAAAAGTAAGTGAAATTAAATTTACATAAATACCATAAAATGATTTCAATTAAGTGCTTATAATGATTGCATTCAAAATTATAAATGCAAATTTGCAGTTGTTACCCATTTATCATTATAATATCAGCCACAGACACAGCTTTTTAAAAAATGTAAATTACATTCTCAAGCCCCATAGTGGCAGCATTCCAGAGAAATACATTTCAATATATTAATTTCCTCTCTGTTTTCAAATTAGTGAGGTAGCAGACGATTTGCAAGCATGAATTACATGTAATAAAGCATTTCCCTCACAAGTTCTGCTGTGGCTCTCTACCTTTAGGGAAAGAGCTGTTTTTTCTTTTCTCTCAGAATATCCTAAGACTTCTACTCATAGCCTAATCCTTGGTGATTAATCCCTACAAGTTGTTCTTTGAAATGCTCTCGTGAAAGTTGTTTTTATTTACCATGGACAGGGTATCCATGTGCACGCACACGCTTGCACACATACACTATAGTCTTCACCTCCATTTTATTTATCTAGTAGAAAACTGACCTAGAGCAATTTTCCTGACTAAACTATGGTGTATTGAGGATATTAAACTTTAAAAAAAGTTAGTTTACCAACAAAACAAATCTTGAAGTCTTGTAGTAACAGGATTTAATTTTCCTTTAATCAGAAAAGGAGGAGGGCATTGCAGGAGCAGCCACAGCAATATTCAGAATAAAGAGGGTGGTCTGATCACACAGATTTGAGTCCAGCATTTTTGCTTGAGGTAATTTTGTTGATTCCTTCTCTAAAATGTTCTGTCCTCCGTGTTGCTTTCTTTGGTTACCTGAGATGGAAATGACTCCTCCTCCACCGAATTCCTTAGGCCACAGGTCTCATCAAAATATGTTTTAGACCTCTCATTGCTTTTGGTGCCTTGGACTTGTGACACTTCTAAAACACTGTCTCTACTAGCCTGGAAACTGGGACGCTGGTAGTAGAAACTGTGTTATAGAATACTTCATATAAATTAGATAAATAAATGAAACGTATTATTTTGCTATGGTTTCAAGAATCTCTCTTGAGTTGAATTTGCTAAGGGGTGGATCATTTAAAGTTTGATGCAGTAACATTTGTCTTTATAATATCAATATACCTTAACCAGTGGAATTTATGAAAAGATCATTAAATATAACTTCAGGGAGCTTTTTGTGATAGTTAAATGAAATTAGTGAAAGAAAAACAATCACAAATTATGTTTCTTTTCTCAATCTCATTTGGCAAAATAGTTTTAGCCTGTAAAATTCTGACTTAAAATTTTCACAAAACTAGCTTTAAAACACTATAATGAAAAATATCTGATGGGGGATGGAGATTTAGCTCAGTGGTTCCAGCGCCTGCCTCGCAAGCGCTAGGTCCTGAGTTCGATCCCCAGTAACCACATACAATGCTGGGCATGGAGACTCATGCCCACCAGCAATCTGTAGCACATACCACAGTGCCAGGCGTGGTGGCTCACGCCTGTAATCCCAGCACTTGGGAGGCAGAGACAGGAGGATTGCTGAGTTCATGGTGGCTTGCCTGGGCTACATAGTGAGCTCAGGGCCAGCCTGAACTACAAAGCGAGACCCTGTCTCAAAAAAAAAGAAAAAATCTTATGGTATCCAAATTATACCAAAAACAAAACAAAAACTTCAGAAGACTAAAATAAAAATACTCTCACCAGCAAAGAGAATAGCAACATTAACTGAAATTATCTTTTGGGTTTAGATTTCAGTTGTTGCTTTTACAAAGGAAACAATAGGACAAAATGATACTGGTTTTGTTTTGTTTTGTTTTGTTTTGTTTTGTTTTGTTTTGTTGAGACAGGGTCTCACTTTGTACTTCAGGCTGGCCCTGAGCTCACTATGTAACCCAGAAGAGCCTTGAATTCAGCAATCCTCCTGCCTCTGCCTCCCTGGTGCTGGGATTACAGGCGTGAGCCACCGGTGATACTGTTTTATTTTGAATTCTTTACTTTCTGTTTTCAGCTACTTTACTTTCATGATTAAAATGCACTTTTAAGAATTCTCAAGTCAGTAAGAGTCAAGATACAAAAGAATGATGATGTAATGCACCAATTTCCGGAATTGCTGGACCAGAAAAGTGATGTACACAAACTATTAAAGTGTAGTCATAAGTTTTTCTAATAGGTACTATTAAATGGGCAGTCCACTATCATAGAAATCATGGTAAATACTTTTAACTGTGAGGTTGGATGAAAATCTGTGGTGGAGATTTGATATTTAAAAATTTATTATCATATTATATACATTGTCATTAAATTCTTTCAAAATGCCCTTCTTCGCATTGAACACACTTATTCCATTCCCTTCCCACTTTCTGAAGCAGTTTCCAAAGTCCCCTTTTTTGATGGTTTCTAGTTGCCACATTTTGGGTGCCTGGATATGCTGAATGGTTTAAAGACATTGATAATTTCTGGTCATTCTGACTTCAAGGAACATGAATTTAGTCACTAAGATGAATGAAGACACATTGTTATGTTTTTATTTCACAATGATTGTTGGGAACATAAACTGTCCACTTTTACAGGAAGTGGCAAGAAGGGTGGGACATGGGTATTACCAAAAAAGGGCCAGTATTTGAGGAAGGTAGATGAAAAATGTCTCACTGAATTTTCTTGGCTTTAGATCTTTGCTACATGTTTTGATCACATCTCCCAGTGTTTAAGTTAATTCTGCTCTTCTAAGTGAGGGGTTCTGTCATAAGTACTGTGAAGGCGGACTGGGGGGTTTTCTTCTGTGGTTCATGATGCCCCATCCTGCCTGCCCATTCCATGGAGAGAGAAATAGCTTAGAACAAAAGAAAAGAGTCAATGGAAATGTTTATGATTAGAAATGGTAAATATAGCGATAAGTATGATGTTACTCAATTTCCCTCTAGTGGAAATTATACTATACTTCACAATTTTTCCTGGATTATATTCTGTAAAAGAGGAAGAGAGAGATCCTAAAGATGCAACCACTGATGTTTGCATTGCATTTCAAGGCTGTCCTTCCTCTTTTCTCTTATCTTTAACCTCTTCGTCCGCTATTTACTCCTTTCTTTTTTTTTTTTTAACTTTCCATCTGCATGACTATTTTAGTCAAAAGTTTACTGCTAACTGGGAAACAAAAAGATCTGGACAACTTCTAAATTATAGAAATAATTTCCTGTGATGGTAACTGAAACTATGTTTTCTGTTAAAAAAGTATGACAAAATCCCTAGTGACAATGGCTTACAGGAGAAAGGTGCTCATTTCAAAGCACAAAAGAAAATAGTTGAGAAGTGCAAATGAAAAGTGTAGGATCAGATTGTCAGTGTGGGTATCCCAGTGCAGAGTAAAGACAGCCTACAAGTTTCCCATGGATTCTCCTAATTTCTCCAATGAAAAGATCAGTCGAAAATCCTACTGTGTTTTTAACCAAGTCACATTTCATATTTTAACGAATGATGTTTCACTTTTCATATCTTAGCCTAACACAGTGTCCATTCCAAAAATGAATAAACATTAATCAGGTGA
>PVIC010012566.1:0-39466 GCA_004025085.1 Thryonomys swinderianus
CCGGCATTGTGGTATGCGGTGTTGATTGCTGGTGGGCGTGAGTCTCCACGCCCAGCATTGTATGTGGTTTCCGGGGATTGAACTCAGGACCTTGCGCTTGCGAGGCAGGCGCCGGAACCACTGAGCTAACCCTCCGGCCCGGTTCTTTGTTTCTTTAAAAATGCAAAACTGAGGTAGCCATGGGTTTCTCTTCATTCATTTTACTGGGAGAACCTGGTTATAAACCAGACTCATAGTATGGATGAATAGGTAGGTATCTATTTGGGGCAGGGCAATTTTATTTGGCACCCCAATTATATTAGTTTCCCACTTGCCAAATTTTATTCTCTTTGATTTTTGTTAGTTTATTTTTTGTTTTTGAGTGTCCTAGTTTTTTAAAATTATTATTATTACTAAAATGAGTAGAATGGAATGTCAAAAAAAAAATTGACTTCTTGGGGGCTGGGGATTTAGCTCAAGTGGTACTGTACCTACCTTGAAAGCAAAAGGACCCGAGTTCAATCCCCGCTAAAAAAAATTTTTTTTTAACTTTTTGACTATTAATAAGCAAGGTAAAAATCAACACTAAGGTATAAATCACTGAGGGGAAAGAAAAGGAGGTCTGTATTGCCAAGACAAGACTAAACTTTTTTGTTTATGTTGTCCTGTATGTCTCTAGGAGTCCTATCCCTATTCGTGTGGAATCTGCCCAGCCAGCTGTGGAAAAGCCAGAAATCAAGCCTCCTCGAATGAGGAAGTTAACAAGACAATATAGTTTGTGAGTTCTGTACTGCAAGTTTTTTAATTTAACAGCTACAGTTTTGCTACATATTTGGTTCTAAGTTCTTAGCCAGGCAGCCATCCCCCAAAATCCTTTTATCTCCAGTTTAGGTCATGATGGGATCAGACCTTTCTCCTTGAAAACACTGCATAGTTGCCATGTGTACTCCTCGCTGATTGCTGGGTAGAGTACTGCTCCCAAACAGGGCACTCATCACTTCCAAGGTGCTGAAGGGCGGAGCTTGGCATGGCTTTCTGGGTCTTCTATGTCACGGTCTCTTACAAGGCCGTGTTCAAGGGATGGTCACGTTTGGAGCCCTGTTCATGCAGTCACTGCTCTTCAAGGCTGTTGCTGGACGCAAGTCATCCTCAGGTAGTAATCACCTAGACCTCTCTGGCTTTATCAAAGAAAACCCACAACAAGAGCCAGATAAGAGTGCTACCAAGACGAGATTCACAGTATTTTGTAACCTCAGTACAACCATGACATCTATTACTTTTGCCATACTCTTTCTGTTCATTAGAAGCAAGTCACAAAGTCTAGTTCCTAATCAAGAGGAGGAATTTATGAAAGAGTGTACTCTAGGACAGGGACCACTTGAGGCCATAGCAAAAATTGCCTCCCAGGACATATTAGTACAATGATAGCATGGTTCATTGATAGAGCCAAAACTAACCACAGAGCTGTGTATGAGACCAGTGACCATCCAGTTCTGCTCAGTTTAGCTCAACAAAGCCTCCTGGCCTTCATGAATACTGAACTGTCAGGGAACAGTGAAGTGACTGACAATTTCCATCCAAAGAGTCACAATATGTTGCAGGTAACAACAGAGCTGTAAATAGTTAAAATCCCAAGAAGATAGATGAGTGCTATCCTAAAGGTGCTGGTGGGATTAGTCATAGTTGTAGTATTGATCACAAGGGTGGTTCCCATTTTTTGACCTGGGCTATCGTCCCAGCATTGAACCTCAGTGAGCAATTGATCAGAGAGCTGTAGGGGGATATCTGGACATACAGGGCTCTGAAGTTGGACATGCTTCTATTAGAGCCATGGCTGGTGTATGCCCCTTGGGAAATTCATTCTTTGAGCTGCTCTTTCCCCATCTGTAAAATGGATGATAGCAGGTACTTATTTATCTCTAAATTGTATGAGGGTCAACATGTGACAGGCTACTGTGAATAATGCTGTTAAAACTATAGACAGACAAACTTCTTGGCTGTCTGATTTCAGTTCTTCTGGATTGAAATTTTATCTAGGAGTATAGTTGCTGGGTCCAATGGCAATAGTATGTTTAACATTTTGCGGAACCTCCAAATCAAAGGATATTATTCTGAGTGGCTTTCCTTAGGCTAGTAAATACAAGGTTCTTAGGAACCCAGTGTTCAGACCCAAGCATACAATGGCTCCTTTTGTGGCCTAAAAGCAGATGTTCCTTGGGTGTGATAAATTGGTGAGTAAAGACAGTGTGAGTGAAGTTCCTGGTAGGAGACCTGGCCAATGGATATGCTCCTCTTCCTTCTTTAGGACCTGGAAGTTTCTGAGACAAGGTCAAGTTTAGGGGGTTCCCTGAGAACAAAATGTAGCACAGGGAGTAAAATGCCACCTCAGGCTTGCCATTCACACCTTGTGACAGGAGGAAAGGGCATGTGTGCCCTCCTGAGAGGCAGATGCATCCCACCTCATTAGCCTTAACTTCCCCACAGCATAGTGGGTACATTTCTTAGGAAAGTCACAATGAATAGCTTCAAATAATTAAGAATTTTAATGATCTCTGGTGAACAAATTAAACCATGACAGTCTGCCTCTCGATGGACATGGTTGGAAGGATTTGATTTTTTTTATATCTTGAAACTTTTAAAATGTTATTATCACCCTTTTGGCATATGTGATCAGTTTGAAATAAAGATGGACTGATGGAGGACCTGGAAGGAAAGAAAATTTCAGTCACCAAATTGGCTCTTTTAAGAAATCTTTTTACAAACCTCTCATTTAAATGTGTGGTTCTTAAGCTGCCCCCAAATTTTCTGCTTTGAAAAATCAAAGAATGACAGCATTTCCCCATTAGTAGAAAATAGCAAAGTTAATGGATAATATTTTTGCAGAGCTGACCTCCTGTGGAGGTTAAAACTCCCTGCTCTCCGGTCCAAGCACTGGAGATAAACCCACAGTCTCAAGTTAGACTTTTCCCTTACGGTGACTTCCTGTCTGGTGTCAGTTTGTTCCTGGGTCATATATTCTATCAGGGAGGTTCTAAGACCAGAGCTATTTGGCCTCAAAACGGATTGACCCAACTCCTTCCCTGTAACTAATTTATCACACCCAAGGCTTTTAGGCCACAAAAGGAGCCATTGTATGCTTGGGTCTGAACACTGGGTTCCTAAGAACCTTGTATTTACTAGCCTAAGGAAAGCCACTCAAAATAATATCCTTCGATTTGGAGGTTCTGTAAAAAGTTAAACATACCATTACCATCGGACCCAGCAACTATACTCCTAGGGAAAATTTCAATCCAAAAGAATTGAAACCAGATAGCCGAAAGAAGTTTGTCCATCCATGTTTCTAATAGCATATTCACAATAGCCAAAAAGTAAAGGTAATCCAAAGGTCTATCAACAGATGAATGGATAAGATGCATATCCATATGTTGAGTATTTTTCACCATAAAAAAGCAGTGGAATTTTGATATATGCCACAATGTGTTTGGTCCTGGAAATGTCATTGTGGATGAAATGAACCAGGCTCAGAAGAATATATATTGAATGATTCCATTTATATGAGGTACCTGGAATGGGTGAATTCATGTAGACAGACGATTTTGCATTACCAGAAGCCATGGGGATGGCTGTGGACAGCTACTGTTCAATATACATACATAGTTTCTGTTGGGGCTGATGAAAGGTTTTGGGGATAGAGAGTAGAGATGTTATACAAAGTAATGAATGTATTCAGTACAACTGAATTGTGTACTTCTAAGGGGTTAAAATGATAAATATCATGTTATATATATTTTACCACAATCAAAGAACACAAAGTCTGGCAAGTGCTAGAAAATCCACCCAAATGTGCTTAGAAGGAAGTGAATGTATTGGACATCTGCCGGGCATCTGTTTGGGGAGGCCCAGCGCACTCTGACCTCCCTTCCCGCCCAGCCCCCCGCATGCCCCACAGCACGTGTATAATTGTAATGAACAGAGCTTCATGTGCTTTTAGTAACCGCAGTGATGAAGACGACCTCCCTCCAGACCTGGCTGAGGCAGTGGGAGCGACCACAGCCACAACCACCAACACCACGACAAGTGCCGCACAAGTTGCAGTGCCGCTGGCCTCCCCCAAGGTCCAGAAAGTCAGCTCACCTCAGAAGTCAGAAGGCAAGGGCCAGCTGTCCCCAGGGGCCAAGGTACGGAACCAAACTCTGAGGAGTGGCTGTCCACGCTGGGAACACACTGTCTACTTAGCGCATAGCATCGGCATGTGTATTTCCATTTTACATAATCAGTTCTGTGCATTCATTTTTTTTTTTAAATGCAAAACTTGGGCTGGAGGGTTAACTCAGTGGTTCCGGCGCCTGCCTCGCAAGCGCAAGGACCTGAGTCGATCCCCAGTAACCACATATAATGCTGCGCGTGGAGACACGCCCACCAACAATCAACACCGCGTACCACAATGCCGGGCGTGGTGGCTCACGCCTGTCATCCCAGCACTCGGGAGGTAGAGACAGGAGGATTGCTGAGTTCGCGGCGGCTTGCCTGGGCACCATAGTGAGCTCAGGGCCAGCCTGAGCTACAAAGCTGTCTCCAAAAAGCAAAAAAAAAAAAAAAAAAAAAAAAAAAAAAAAGCAAAACTTATTTTCATCTATCCTATCCCCCAAATATAAGCCAACCATTTGCAAAAGACAGCGTATTCTTATATAAAGCCAAGTATTCTTTAGGGACAGGGTAAGAGGGTAATTCTGATGTGGAACAGCACCCCACACAAACTCTAACCCCTCTGTAGAGGTAGAAAGGGAGAAACTGTGCCCCTGCACACACATAGACTCCGCTGAAGACAACTGGAGGAGTGAAAACACGGACACATCCCTATTTCCTTCCTACAGATAAGCTGCATCCATAGTTTGAAAGTAGAAATAGGGATATTTGTCAGTTTAAAACTCAGGAAAGTAGCAGAGATATGACTAGGTGGCAGCAAGAGCCTTACATATGGCCTTTCTCTTGGTTTTCTGTGACTGACCTCTGGCTATGCTCGCTCTTCAGCAGTTGCTCCAAAAATAGTCAAGTCTCAGGCCAGCCAAGTGGGTATGTCCAATATACCATGATGGATATATGTACTGTGCAAACAAACACTGATAAAAAATTTTTTCAAACGTTTCTCTGATCAGTGAGACCATGTGAGGAGAGATGTGTGCATGGGGTAGGGACCCTGACACAAAGGGGAGGATGCCAGTTTGGTACAGCTGCTCCATTCACATGCCTGTGACTGCTCCGAGTGTACTTCCAAAGCCTTTGTTTCTCCAAGTCTCTTTCTTCTGCCTAAAAATGAGAGGATTTAATGCTTTGCCAGCTCTGGGCCTAGCATCATGTCCACCAAAGGTTCCAGTGCCTACACAGACTGGATCCCAGAAGATCCTGCAGCTTCTGGGGCAACATTTAAATAGCACACATCTATGTTCAGTTTTGTTACCTAAGCCAATCTTTCCCTGGGCATCAGAAATAGACAGAGGGACAGGGCCGGTCCCCTCCACTTGTGACTGGCCCAGACTGACTCTGGTTTTATGTAGATCACCTCCTGGCGTCTTTAGTTGGGTCCTACTCTGCTGCAGAATGTCCTCTTACAGCTTTGTCGCAAGTGTGGACATGAGGTCCTGTCCTATGTCCCACTGCTGGCTAACACTGGGCTGAAATACAAACACAAGGCAGTGGTTGTGGGAGGGGAGCAGACAGCATCTTCCCAAGCCACAGGGCGCCCTCTCCTGGCCATTTCTCTTTTTCCTGCCCTGCTTCTGTCAAGAGGACGGAGCTGGAGTTTTTCCCTCCCTCAAAGGTCCTGGAGGCCACCCATGAAGCTAAGACCCTAAAGCAGGAGGACAGAATGTTTTCCAAAAGCAAGTAATATGCAGAGGTGCTAACCAGGCACCACGAGCGTCTTCCTCATCAGTGTGCAGACCAGCGGGGCCTCCCAGAGGACACAAAGTCTTTGTTGCCTCTTTCTATGTTCAAAGACCCCATAGCATTTTCCCCCAAAAGATCCATCAAAAAACACTTAAGATCCATCAACACACTTAAAAGTTCAGTCTGCCTTTTTTTTTTCTTTCTTTTTTTGAGACAGGGTCTCGCTTTGTAGTTCAGGCCGGCCCTGAGCTCACTATGGAGCCCAGGCAAACCTCGATCTCAGCAATCCTCCTGCCTCTGCCTCCCGAGTGCTGGGATGACAGGCGTGAGCCACCACACCTGGTTTAAGACTTTTTAAAGATGGAGTCCGGTCTCCACATTTTGTACACTGCAGAGGAAGGGAAACATGAGAGGACTGGCAAACCAACAAGATCAGTGTTTGGGAGTAGCAGAGAGATGGGGGAGCCATCTTGTCTGCTGAACTCTCTCGTCAGCCCAGAGACATCACCAACCAGGTGTATTTTTGTGTGCGTTCATAGAGCCCCTCTGACCGAGGAGCTGCCTTCGCCCTGGAGCCTGGCGATCTTCTGATGGATTTCACAGAAGCCACTCCTCTGGTAAATTTCCTATTTTGCTAAAGCCGCAGACCATAGAAACGTCTTGGCAAGGGGACAGCTGGAGAGGCGGGCACTGCTGTCGACAAGGGGTTTCCTCTTGTCCCAGAGGTTCAGAGATCTGCTCTCTTGGAGGTTTGAGGCCCCCGGGTCCCCCCACCTCCGACGCCCTGGAGGGAAGGCTGCCCCGCTCCTCCTCGCTCTGCCTACACTTGTCATCTGCACCTGCAGGGCTTCTTTGTGCTTGGGTCTCACCCCCTGGCTTCCCGGGCTGCGCCCTGCATGCCCACCCACCTCACCGTGGCTTAGGGCGGTCTGTCTGGTGTGAGGCGCGAGCTCGCTGCCATACCCCGGCTTCTGCACCGGGTCTCTGCCCCACTCACCACCATCCTTCCTCGGCCTCCAGTTCTCCCCTTGGGGACATCGGCCCGTGCGGGGCTCCTCAGGTGAGGAACCCTGTTGGCAGGACAGGGCACTGAAGCAGGAGTCGCACAGGCAAGGCCTGGCTCCAGCCTTGCCCACCGTCCACAGGGCCGTGTTGTTAGGTAGTCAGTAGTTAACATGCCGTCGTCCGTAAGATGAGGGTGTCATTGTCATAGGCATGTTCCAACATTTGCAAGAGAGGGAGCAAGAGAAAAAGAGGCCTCTGAGGTTAGAAAGCACCCCAAATATGTGCAAGGGATTATTGTTATTATTAGATGACACAAGCAAACTTGAATACATCTTTGGCCAGACTCAGCCTAAGACCTGAGTGTACCTAAATACATAAATTATGGTCTATCACTTTGGGCTGGCGGTCAAAATGTGAACCAAGTCAGTCCTATGTCCTGAGTTTACTGTGTGCCTGGTCACGTGCCAGGCTCTGAGGGTGGCAAGGGCAACCAGAGGCTGGAGGGGAAATCAGAGAGATACATGTCCAAGAGCCTCATGAAAAACTACAGAGAAGATGCTCTGGGAGAGACCAGAAGTGACCAAAGTCACTCAGACACAGCTAGCTGGAGGAGGAGTGTATAAACAGAAAAGATTCCTGGAAGCCTTTCAAGCTAGGACAGATGGGGAGCAACACTGTCCAGGCTTTAGAGATGATCACTGCTCCTGGTCAGCTGCGTGATGAAACTGTACCATATGCTTCTCCTTGGGAGAGCTGGTGCGGTCGGAGAGCTCAAGGCAGCATCAGCAGCGTGCACCTGTCAAATGACAGTGGTGACCCCTGACCCGGAAGGAACTCTTCAGAATGACACTCTGAGTAAATTCATAGCCCTCTTGTTAGACAAATTGCCAAGACTGATGACAGATGGAGGGGCCCTTCTAAGTGCTTTTCGGGTAGCATGATCCAGAAAACAGAAGGCCTTTGGAATCACCTCAGCACCCCCAGTGTCGATGGGGAGACTGACTTCCAGAGTGGGAAAGTCACACGGGGGCCAAGCTGCAGCTGGAGTGGGTACTGGCTCCTCTGCCAGCATCCTGTGCGTCGGACTGGGCCAATTTGAGCTTCTTGTTTAGGGAACTCACCACTCTGGGAAAAGAGAGTGCCTGAGGGAGGGTTGCATTTAAATCTCTCCCCAGGGTGGAAAAGTAGGACAAGGCCATGGAGGGGGCCAGGAAATTAGGTGCCTGGGCCTGGTACTGTGTCAATAGCCCACCTGACAGCCTGCCTGAGGCCTTAGATCCAGAAAGGCCTTGTCGTAGGATATGGAATTCTGGGAAGCAGTGTGAGGACATCCAGGCTACCTGGAGGACAGCATCTCCCTAGGCACCTGAGGTCCCTGGGCCTACGGCACCACCCAAGGACCTGTGGAGGGAAAAAGGAAGAGACAGCTGCATTCTGGGGGTTTTGTGGAGAAGAACATACTTGGCAGGAAGCAGAACCAGTGGGGAAAGATACATATCTCCCTGAGATAGAGTCCGGGCAGTTAATTTCAGCCTTCTGAAATATACTGCAATACATGCCGTATGACCGTCAGTATGAACTGCCTCTCTGAGAGACCTGACATCTAACCACACCTTGGGCACTGAGGAAAGGAAGGTTCATAGATTCAAAAGACTCAATAATGGGGCCTGAGATTTAGCTCAGTGGTTCTGGCACCTGCCTGGCAAGTGCAAGGTTCGATACCCAGTAATCACATACAACAATACTGGGCGTGGTGTCTCAGTAGGTATTTGTGAGGTGAAGAAAGTGGAGCCAGTCACTCTGTGGAGATAGAGGCTCCAGGAACAAGGTATTGAGTATTTATTAAGGGACCTAGTGGTTCAGAGAACTAGGATCAGTTTATGAAAACATTCACAGCAGGTTGTGTGAGAGCGATAGGGTCCTTGGAAGCTCAGACTGGGACTCCAGCTCATAGATTTAATCACTGGTAGAATTAAATTACCTTTTGCTTGGACATAACAGACTGAAATTATGAAGGAAGAGGCATGTGTCAGGGAGTCAGAGCTGTGCTCATCCAAGGTACAAATGGCTGCCGAAAGGCCGTCCGGCCTCTGCCTCTCCCCTTCAGCAACAGGAGACACACTCCGTGGTGCGTCCATCCCTGGGGAGTGCAAAGCCTGCTCTGAAGCAGGGTTCAGGGGGCTGCGTTGCCCAGTCCTGGGCCTCCCAGGTCCTTGTGCTGCACCAGGATACAACCACCCACCGAAGTTTGCAGTGAACACGTGCACAGGATGAAGTGTCTTCTGTCTTGAGGCAGGAATGCGTGTGCACAGGACACGGGCAGGTGGATTCGTTGGCTGGGATGATACACCGACATGCTGGGACGATACACCGACATCCACGATTTCAAGGAGGAAGCGGTTCATTTGGCTCATGGCTTCAGAGCCTCCTGTTCATTATTGGCTGCTCTGAGGCAGAAGCGCCATGTTGGAAGGGGGTGTTGGAGCAGTGTCAGGAAGCAGGGCACGGGACGAGAGCACCGGGGAGAGGTACACCCGCAGAGGCCCGGCCCAGTGACCCGTCTCCTCCAGCTGTGCCCTACCTCCTGGTAGCCCATTAATCCATTCCTATTCAGGACTCTCTTGACTCAGTCCAGTGGACAACTAAGATTAATTGGCACAGAAGGTATCCCGTGGTCTTTTCTAAGAATCCACCCCATCCTGTGCTTTCCTCAGCACCATGGGCTCTGACCTTACCTTGCTCTGAATGAATCCTGTTCCCATGAGTGCCAGAGGGGCCTAGAGAGGGGGAGGAAACCAGGCCAGGCTGCTCCTGCTCCCTTTGGTCACCTTCCCTCCACGTACTCCTAGCACGTAGCAGCCTTCTCACCTCACTGTTGGATGCTGAGGAGAGGAGAGAGAGGAGTCAGGGCCTGGAGCTGGGAGATTTGCTTCCAGAGATCAGTAACTGTGCCCACATCCACAGGTCGGCGTTCTGGGCGCGGAGGGTGCTTCTTGATCTACCCCAGGCGGAGCTGGAGGCCGAGAAGGCAAGAGCAGTCCCGTGCCTGCCATATGGCCAGGACTCCCCTCCTTCTTGCATCAGCCTCTCAGCAGAGCAGTGCCTTAGGGCCATCAGCCCAAACTGGGCAAGCCGAAGCCCAGACAGGGCCAGGCACTTGTCCCAAATCACACAGCGGTCAGGGACAGGACTAGGGCCCAGCTCTCTACTGCGGTCCCACCACCGTCCCCGTGGAAAGTGACCTGAACCGGGATGTGCCACTCTTTCCCCAGTAGACAGTCTACCACCTGTTAAGCCCACCAGTTCCCCCGGCCTCAGCCCTATCCTCTATGGCCCAGGTGTGGGGACATCCCTGGGACCATCTCAAAGTCACCGGCCTGGGCTTAGTCCTCAGGGTTGCTTAATGGAAGAGCTGTGTCTTGGTCTGAGACTCAGCCTGGACGGTGCGGTTCCTCTAGTGCCAGCTCTGTGCTCTGGGCCTCCAGCTCTTCTCTGGCCTTCCCATCAGCATTTCCTTCAAAAGAGGGAGCAACATGGGCTGGAGGGTTAGCTCAGAGGTTCTGGCGCCTGCCTCGCAAGCGCAAGGACCAGAGTTCGATCCCCGGTAACCACATATAATGCTGGGCATGAAGACACGCCCACCAGCAATCAACACCGCATACCACAATGCCGAACGTGGTGGCTCACGCCTGTAATCCCAGCACGCGGGAGGCAGAGACAAGAGGATTGTGGAGTTTGCGGCGGCTTGCCTGGGCACCATAGTGAGCTCAGGGCCAACCTGAACTACAAAGCGAGACCCTGTCTCAAAAAGCAAAAAAAAAAAAAAGAGGGAGCAACACTTTGCCAGCTACCATGGCACACATCTGTAACGCCAATTACCAGGGAGGCTGAAGCAGGAAGATTGTAAGGTCAAGGCCAGCCCAGACAATGTAGCAGGAGCTCATCTCAAAAAAGAATAAAAATAAAAAATGCCAGGCATAGTGGCTCATGCCTGTCATCCCAGCACTCGGGAGGCAGAGACAGGAAGATTGCTGAGTTCAAGGCTTGCCTGGGCTACATAGTGAGCTGAGGGCCAGCCTGAACTACAAAGTGAGACCCTGTCTCATAAATAAATAAATAAATAAATAAATAAATAAATAAATAAATAAATAAATAAATAAATAACTAAATAAAATAAGGTGACTAAAGGGGCTGGAGATGTAACCCAGCGGCACGGTGGTAGTATATGTCTAGTATACATAAGGCTGTGGGTTCAATCCCCAGGACTGCCAAGAAAAGAAGGAAAAAAACAAGTAGGAACTGATGCTTTACTGGGAAAGAGTCAAAGCTTCCTTGGTGTTATCCTCACACAACAAATCACCGGACTCCTTTGAGAAGGCTTTTTCTTTACCTCTCAAGTTCACAGGCTGTGTCTAGCTCTCTCCTCTTCCTGATTGAGGCTCCTGAGGCCCCGGCCTGTGAGACAGAAGGGCAGGGAGCTGGAGGCAGCAGAGTAGGCCAGAAGTTCCAGCTTCCTTGGGAGCTTCCCACTGAGGCACTGTGGGACCCAGAACAGCCCTTGGACTCTACCTGATGGTCTGTTCTCTGTTGGAGTGGTTTTAAAAGAAGCCCAATCCAAAGTCTCAAGAGTGAAAGAAGATTCAGTCTTGAACTGGCATCTCTCAAAAACCAGCCAGAAGATCAATGAACAACCCCTCGCCCCATAACTTGTCTTGACTCTTACGTCTTTTTCCTAGTTCTCTGGTGTCCTGCACAACTTTGAGGACTTGTGTTCTCAAACTCTCCACAGAAACACTCTTTCCGCACTTGCCCTGGCAACATTTCCACCTCCTTTCCTCAAGCCTCTGCTTTTCTCATCCCCAACTCTTGGACTGCACAGCCCGGTGTAGCTACCTGTACCTTTACAGCCTTCACAGCTTGAGCCCGGGCTCTTCCCGGCCCTGTATCCCACAGCTCATGATCACGGGAAGCTTCTGCCTGTGACGGAGCATGGGGCTGGGCATGGTAGGGAGAGAAAGGGGCAGCCAGGTGAGTCAGGGTAGCCCCTCTGTTGGGAATTCTCTCTGGCTGTGGAGGTGAGCACCGCAGGGGGACTGGTGCCCACTGAGGAGGGAACGTGGGCACATCAACAGTGTTGAGTCCGGGAACACCGAGCGTTGTCCCCCTTCCAACCCCCCGCCCAGCCTCCCTTCCCAGGTAACACAGCCCATAAACACTCGAACCTTCTGTGTTTTCCACTCCCTCTGATCTTCATAAACCCTCAGAAGTCACTTACCTGACTGCAAAGCGGGGCCAGTCAGGATCCAGGTCCCTTTGGTGCATCTCATGCGAGCGAAGACTACCTGCCTCGGGGAGGACATTGGCCTGGCCAAAGGGAGGCTGCGCAGAGCGCAGGAACAGGCCCTGGGTTGGGTGTCACAGTAGGTTTCTGTCTGGATCAATGGCTTAGTGTTTATTTTGAACTTCATTTGTCTGGGGGGCTAAATTTTGATCCCGAGCCAAATCAGGGTACTCCTCCCACTCCCCATGGTCTCATCTGTGTTCCCCAGGCCCGGCGAGGCGGAGGGAAGTCTGGTCTCATCCACTTGCTGATCTGTTTGGTACACTCTCTGCTGCTTCCACGGCCCTTTGGGATGGTGGGAACCTCTGTCCTGCGGGCTGGTGAATCCCCGCGAGCTGGCGCCCTTCCTCCCGGGGCCATTGCCTCCCAGCCGTACCTGAGCAGGGCTCCGGTCCTCACTGCGCTTTCCCAGCTCCCGGGCTCTGTCCATGGAGAAGGGGTCCAGGGACCCCTCCTCCCTCTGCCTGGCTTTCCTCCATCGTCCTCAGATGAGCCATTTCTTCTCTTATTCAGATGATGAAGAAGACTTAACACATTTTCATCATCATTCATCTATGCCAGGAATTGTTCTCCCAAAGAGACATATTTTGAAACTCAAAAGCCAGATCTCTATAAAATAATATATCAGTCTGGATGTGAATGAGCCCAGAGGAGAGAAAATACCAGACAATAAAATGGTATTTTAAAGTAATCTCTTATTATATATGTCACTTATTTCTTGTTCATTTATAAAGAGTTAAGGACATAGATTTACTGAGTCTAGGGATGCACTTCAGTTTAATTCCACTCAAGTACATATTTAGAAAGACCAGAAATGCTTATGTGATGATCACATTTACCATAAAAGTCTAATGCTGGGCAAAGCCAGAAGTCATTCATTATAATCTTCAGTACACATTGTGATCTCTAAGCAATATGCTACATTTCTTGGTCATTTATGCCAGCTTTTATTTTCTTCAGAAAGCACACACTGATTGCCTGTTGATATCAGCAGGTGCAAAGGCCCCGAGGCCAGGGTTCCTTACTGTAGCTGGTTCTGGCCGGAGCCTCTGCCTGCTGGGCAGGTGATTGGAATCAGTCCTGGAGGGCAGAGGAGCCAGCCTCCCACAGGCCTCCTGCACTGTCTGTGGCAGACAGGATTTAGCCTGAAGACCGGAAAGGACTATGGGAGGAGGCGAAGGCAGCTGGTAAGCCTTAGCCGCAGGTGACTAATGCAGATTCACTTATCTCCGGAGGAGCGTTTAGTAATAATCAACAGGAGGATTTGGATCCAGGATTTAGACTTTGCAAATGCCATTTCTGCATCTCCCAGATGTGAATAGTAAAACCAGAGTGTTGTGAAGACCACTGTGAGATCATGGTTGTAAAAGCCCCTTGGAATTTGCCCAGCTTTGCATGGTTGTCAAGAGGACAGTTAGATCAACTGGCTGGAGGAAAAGAGGCCTGCAATTTTCTTGATCAATTTTCAGTGAAATTTACTCAGAGGCTATATTTCGTTCCTCCCGCTGAGGTGAGACAAATTGTTTAAGGAAACCTAAGGTAAAAGATGTGTGCATCTGTTCTCCGGGGCGAATGAGCCTCCCTGAAATCCAGATGAACCGTGCGGTGGCCCCTGTCCTAGCGTCAAGTGTGTCTGTTTTCATCTTCATCCTGCCAGTCCAGGCCGCTGGGTGAGCGGCACTCTTCAGGCTGCGGAGCCAGAGTCTCCACGGCCTAGGGCTCCGCGCACAACACTTGGTATCTCCTTCCCGAGTGCGGGGTACCCAGTGCTGAGCTCGGGGCACGGAACTCTGCTTTTGGATCCTTAAGAGCCTGTCAGATGAAATCCTCCACTCTGTCCTCTCCCGGATGCGTCTCTTTCCTGGGGCTCCCAGCTCGCTGTCCACTCAGCCGCGCACCCCAGTGGGCGCCCTTCCTTGGCAGAGGGCGGGGCGGCACCTGGTATGGGAGGCAAATGCTCTTACGTGTGCGGCCACTCTGTACATCACTCCTGCGGCTGGCATTGCTAACTCATGGTGCTCTCCTGTCTTGGCCTTGGCGATGCTTCGGAACGCTAACTACCAATCCTGTGTGGCTGGCACAGGAGATGACCTGTCCGTGCCAGCCCCAGGAAGAGGGTGTGGTGTCCTGTTGCTCCCACAGTGGAGAAGAGAGGGGAGAACCGAAGAGGAGGAGAGAGAAGAGAGGAGGGTGGGGGGCGGGACCCGCCGCCAGCGTCCGGAGGCGGGAAGCAGGCTGTGGGCAGAGCTGGCTGGAGGACAGAGTGGAGTTGCCAGATCCGTCTTGCACTGTGCTATCTTTCTCTCCTTCCCCCTCCCTTTCTCCTTTCTCTCCTCCCTGTCTCACCACCTCCTCCTCCCCTTCTCTCCTCTCCTCGTGAGCAGGCAGAGCCCGCCAGCAGCCCCCGCTGTGTCCGCTCTCGCTGCTCTCCTTCACTGTCTCTCCCCGTGAAGGAGGAGACCACTGGAGTTTGCATGTACCCTCCAATCAAAACGAGGCTGGTAGGTATCCCAGCAGGGAGAGGCCCGGCCAGGCGGGCACGGTGGCCAGGAGCCCCAGGAGTGGCGGAGGCCAGATGAGTGCCCAGAGCACCAGACCTCCACGGAGCCTGGCCACAGGACGTGGGGAGTTTGGGGTCTCACTGGGCCTGGTCAAACTGGGACACAGGCTGTGGTCCCCCTTAAGCCACCGCGCTCAATGACCAGGAAGAGCTTGTTTTCCTAGGGTTCTGATGAGCCTAGATGTTTCCCAGAGGGAAATGCATGTTCTGGCACCCACAGGACGCACTTCCAAGTGTCATGTCTATTGAAAGTCATTTTTAAAACTTGTACTGCAATTTATCAACACAATGACCTAATCGGAGTGCTACCTAACAATTTAAAAGAAAGCACAACCTAGCATGCTATTTTCATTTCTGTACGTTTCCCTCTGTTTATTCATGTTTGTTCATAATTTCACAAGTTACTTCATAGTGGCCCTATTGTCTCCTGGTTTTCTCTTTTCACTCGATGCCATGTTGTTTCTATGTTGTTCTTGTTGTCACGTTTGCAATGACTGTTCCATCAAGAGAATGGTCCACCTTAGCCAACCCTTAATTGTGGGACATCTTTGTTTCTGGTTTGTCACTGCTTGAGGGAACACGTGTAGCTTTTTGGGTCAGGATTTCATTTTCTTAGGCTAGACTCTGCTGGGTTACACAGTGCAATTTTGGCTTTTGATCCTTCTGAAGTGGCTACACCAACTGCAGTGCCATCAGAAAAGAGTACCCACTCTGCCAAAGGATGAGCAGTACAGAGGGGAACTGCAGGATCTAGTTTTCTCACCACAAATTGTTCGAGGTTGCTAACTTTCACATTTCCTTGATAGCATTAAGAACCTACTCCCTCTTCTACTTAAGAAGGGTCTGAAAGCTTATCTGCACATTGCATTTCGCTCTGAGATTGGTCTCAGAACACCACGTTGACCTGTTTAGCAAGGCGAGGATATACCACAAGGCTTCTTTCCAAGAGTTCTTTGGGTGTGGGACCCATCCTGGAAAGCTTGAGATCCTTAAAGTAACCGGAAGAACCCGGGAAAGGGAAGGGGAATGGGGTGGGCTTCTTGGTGCACACCGCACGGACGCTGTAGTCCCCCTGCTGGTTGAGACCTGCCCAGCCCCATCAGAAAACCTCAGCCAGTTCGGGTTTTCTCTCACATGGTCTTGCTCCCCCACTCATCCGCCCAGCTGAGCACCAAGAGCACCCAGGTGCTGCCAGGGAACCACAGGCAAGACCCTGAGAGATAGGCTGCCGCCCTCAGGTGGGGCGGCCTTGGAGTCCTGGCTCCGGCCCTGTCCCTGCATGTGGTCCAGTGTACCTTCTTCACCGCAAGTGGCCCGCTGGTGTTCTGGCGTGAAGAAGTGAGTCTATCATCCTCCACAACCTCTGGAAAACCAAGGACAAAATGATGACAGAAACCAAGGATCCTCTGGGCCACCACCACCTGGTCAGATGGGGGATCCAGCCTCTCCCAGACAGTTCTGTGCTTCAGTTACCCCCAACACTGGGCACTGCTGAGCACAGCGTCTTCTGTTCCTGAAGCCATGGTGGCAGGATTCTCACGTGTGTCCCCGGGTTCTCCTGAGGTTTTTTTCTGTTGCCTGAGATGTACAGGGAGTGTAACAACTAAAGTGCTTAGACAGGGACTATTGCTCACTTCATCAGCCCAACCTGGTACCCTGCCCGCTGCGGTGGACTTTGCTCCAGATGTGGTCTCTCAGCAGCCTCGTGCCATTCCCCATAGGTACGGCGAGGCCCTCAGAAGGGTCCCCAGGCAGCTCTGACTTGCCTCATCATACTGTGAGTGTGGCCCTCTGTAGATGAGGCCTAGGACCCAGCACGCCTGGAAGGCCGAGGCAGACCCCCACAGGGAGCTCCAGGCAAGGCCGTGCACTCGCCATCCCTGCCGGGCCCGGTGCCGCAGCTGCACGTGAGCCACAGACCTGCTGAGCCACACTCTGGAGGGGGTGAAGCCCTCCCAGGTTCCCCTGTGCCCTTTAGTTCTGCTTTAAGGGTTCACTGCCAAAGACTTCAAATTTTTTTCTATTCTGAACATAATCCTCTTCTCTGTATTTTTTTTTTTAAGATAAAAACATTCCCAGCTGATACATTGAACCCGTTTCCTGATCCTTTTACCACTGGGCCACAGTTTACTGTAAGTAGATCCAGAAAGTCTTTTTCAAAGCATTGTTGTGTGGTGTGCTATGCTGTGAGATGCCAGACAGCAGTGTGAACAAATGCTTTTGATCAGTTGGACTCCGTGAGGTTGGGAAGGAGTCTGCTTAATTCATTTTATTTCATTTTACTGGAATGAGATCCACATACAATTAACCACTTTAAACTGACAATTCAGTAGTATTTGATAGACCCACAATATTGCGTGATGACTACCTGTATCTTGTTTTGACACATTCTTATCACGCCAAAGGAAACCTCAGACCCGTTGAACAGTCATTTCCCATCTTCCCTTTGCCTTCGGCCCCTACCAACCACCAATCTGATTCTCTGTGGACTTGTCTAGTCTGGATGTTTCCTATAAATGGAGCCATACCATGTAGGATCATTTCTGCTGGCTTCTGTTATTTTGCACCGTATTTTTGAGGTTCATCTACATCAGAGGTGTAGCAACACTTCATTTCCTTTTTATAGAAGCCTAATATTCCACTGAATGGATACACTATGCATGTATTCATTAGTAGTGGGGGTATGAGTTGTTCCCACATGTTGGCTGTTATGAATAGTGCTGCTGTGAACATGCTGGCGTGTGGTTTTTGAACATGTGTTTTTAACTGTTTTGGTGAAAATGGTATGATCTTTCACAAGTCGCTTTACCAGCCTCCTATGAAAATCAGAACATGCCCTAGCATCGAGTTGAAGAAGGATGAAAAAAGGCCCAAGAATTTGAAAGTGCTTTTTGCAACCACAGAGCATCCTTCCATGTCGGTGATGATTGTGTTTCCAGAGAGACACGGGAGCAGGGAGCCAGGACCGCAGGCCACTTGCTCTCACCTTTCTTCACATCATCACAGCCTCAGGAAATGTTTAAATATTTGTGTAGCAGTAGTTATAGTTTCTTTTTCTGCAGAATGAGAGAGCACATGATGATTTGTGCATTTCGTTTCATATGTTTGACTCATTCTTAGCCAGAACCTTCTTTGGACGCTCACTGGATAGTGAGCTGCATGTGGCATCCAAGTGGAAGACCAGCATCCTCTTGCTCTTTCCTCCCAGGAGTCAGAGTTCACATTCCTACAACCACGTGATTCCTGAGACTTGTTATGAAGAGTTTCCCTCCCATCTGGAAGGGCTATGAGGTGTCTTACGGACAGCCCCAAGTGCAATGTCAGGAGTAAGATGGCAGTCAGGGCTGGAAGTGGCTTCAGCCACAGAGGCAGTGGGGGCAGCCAGCAGTGGCTGCTACCAGTTTCAGAAGATGAACAGAAGTGGAACAGTGTCCAGCAGTCCAGGCAGAGGGAAAACAGGTTGCTACAGCAGTGTGTTTGGAGAGTCATGGTATGCGTTTGGTCTTGGCCTTTTAATGAGAGAATGGAGCCACTGAGGCTGTGCTGGGTTGTTAAATGCCGCTGCCCTGACACTCATCCAGCCTCCTGCAGTTTTGCTGGACACAGCTCCCCAGCGGGAAGCTCCACTCCCTCTCCCTCAGTTGGCTATGGTGGTCCCTCTGGGCTTCTGCCCAGCCTTGGCTATACTGAGGGACACTCAGTGAAGCCCTTCCTGAAGGCCAGGGGCCAGGATGGAGCAGGAAGCCAAAGTCAGAAATCATGCTGGGACTTTCAAGAACTGGGAAAGAGTGGCTTGAAAGCAGCTGAAGCAGGCAGAGGGGACAGCAGGAACCAGGGTCCTGGGGTGGGAGAGGTCATCACACATTCCAGGGACTGAAAAGAAAGCCAAAGTGTCTGAAATGCACAAAGCAAGAGATGTGAGAGGAGTAGAGGAGGAAAAGAATGGGAGCAAGACAGACACTGAAGGGGAAAAATTATGCCTGTCCATGAAAACCGCAAGAAAGATCCTAATCCTTATCTTATGAGCAATGAGAAGGCTTCGGAGGCCTCTAAGCAGGGCAGTGAGAGAGAAGACACATTGGGGAAGATCTCTGTGATCACAGTGGGAGAACATTTGGATCAAGACATACTGAATTTAGGACATTAGTTTAGAGATTTAGGACAGTGGCTTAAGGGAGACAGATTGCAGAGAGTTTGACCCAGACAGGTTTTGATGATATAGGTGGAGAGATGTGCACAGATGGAGGAGATATTTAAGATTCAATTTAGGAGTTTGATAAGACACTGGATGGATGAAAGTGAAGGGGGTTTATAAATGGCTTTCAGATTTCTGGCTTGCAGAATGTGAATGAATAGCAATCTATTCACTGAGATAAGCAAACCTGAGAGAAAATGGATTGGGAGAGATGAGTGTGCCTTTGGCTGTGATATGGAAACAAAGAGTAGGCAGTTGGATATTAAAGTCAGTAGCTTAGTAGAGGAGACTAAACAGGAGACAGTGGTAACTGCCAGCTGGTTAGTAGGAGAAACCAAAGTCTTCTGCCTTCCAGTATTCTCCCCACGGCGTGTTATGGTCTTCTTTCCTTCTTACCAAGGTCGAGACACTTGAACTCACTGCAGGTTTAGCTTTTCCAAACCAACTACAAATGGGAAGCTTTAAAAGCTCCAAGAAATGCTTCATAAAGTTATGCTTGTCTAACATTTACCTTGGACTTGGTTTCATTAACCAGGCTCCTTATTTGTTCCTGGACAAGTTCCTACTTTGTGTTCAGGCCTATTAGCTGGGCCTCTGCTAATAGCTAAGCAAGTTGGCCCATCAGGGATGAGGGCACCTGTGTAGCTCTGGCCAGGTTTTAGTCTGACATTGCTCTTCCTGACCAGAGTCTGTCTCTCTCTTATCTGTTTTATTCACTTATTCATTCATTTATTTTGTCTTATTTAACAAGTATTAAAAAGGCAAGTACTTAAGATTCAGATTTAATAGGCAATTTTATTGCTTCTTCAAGGTCATTCATATGTAAAACTTCCTCCACTTCAAATATATAGTGATGAAAATAGAATGACTGCTAACAAGTTTGTGTTCATGCCAAGTTCCAGGCACTTTTATCCACCTCTGCCTTTGTACCATTAGCACAAACATCCTTCAACAGCGGCATCCGAAGCCCAGTCTCCACTCTTTCACTGGAGCAACCAAACAACTCCTTGCCTCAGTGGGTGCAGCAAGTAGGGCAGGCAGACCCACCTCTGTGCTACTCTGTGTTGCCCTCTTTTGGGGACCCAGGCTAATGGAACAGCTGCCTGACATGTGGCCTGTTGTTAGTAACAGTGGCAGGGGAAGACAGACAAGAGATGACAAATTAAGATGCTAGTTCTTAAATCTTTCAACAGAAATGAAGCCCAGGACCATGCCGTGTTTCACTGGCCAAAACAGGGCCATGGTCATACCTAACATCAAAGGGCCAGGCGTGTGGATCCCTACCACATGCCTGGAAAGTGGTGAGGTAGAACGATCTGATGAGCCGCTCAAATGACTGCCACAGCTCAACATTTGTGAAGGCTCCCATGGCAGACATGGCTGCTAGGCAAAGCATGATCCTCCTGTAGAGATGACGTACCGACCTGCAACAGGGCCTCGCAGAGGCAGCATTAGAGCGGAGACCAGAAGGCAGTCAGTTCTTGGGCAGTGCTCCATTTTAGCCTAGTTGGTTCTCTTGGGGGCCAGTGTAGCACACAAACAGATTTGTATTTCTCAGCAACAGCTGTCAATTCTCCTACCCTCAAAGACAGGACTTCTTCTCCTTGCTGACCACAAATGCCCTCACAGGTCTACCGTTGTCCAGGGTGCTTTCAGGAGTCTTAATGGCCATGTAGGAGGGAGAACTCAGCTGCCGTATGGGGGTCACCAAGAAGGTCACCATTTGATGATCAAATCCTCTTCCTTAGAAAGTCAGGTGAGAACTTCCTCTGAGTTCAATGTCAAGAACTAGCCTTTAGGGCCTGAGATTTAGCTCAGTGGTTCTGGTGCCTGCCTAGCAAGTGCAAAGTCCCTAGTTTGATCCCCAGTAACCACACACCACAGTGCTGGGTGTGGTGTCTCATGCCTGTAATCCTAGCACTTGGGAGGCAGAGGCAGGAGGATTGTTGAGTTCGAGGCTTGCCTGGGCTACATAGTGAGCTAAGGGCCAGCCTGAATTACAAAGCGAGACCCTGTCTCAAAAAGAAAAAAAAAAAAAAAGGAGACATATGCTCAGACTGGTAATTCTGAAACCATGTCATGTGTCAGAGTCACCTCAGGTCCATTAAAACACATATTGTTGAGCTGGGCATGGTGGCTTATGTTTGGGAGAGAGAGGCAGAAAGATTGTGAGTTTGAGGTCAGCCCCTGGGGACCTCACTAAGTCCCTGTTGCAAAATAAAAAAATAATTTTGGGGGCCTGGGTGATATCACTCAGTGGGAAGGTTCTAGGCTCATTCCCTAGGACCACACAACACACACCCAAAAAAAGCCCCATGTTGTTCATGGAGACCAAGATTTGTTAGTTTATTTTGATACAGGGCCTCATTAAATCGCCCTAGCTGGCCCAATTTGTGAGTCTCCTGTCTTATCCTTCAGAGTGACTATGTTTACAGCATTGCTACAATACCTGACTGACCATTTGCTTTTCTACCAAGGGTCAAGATAATGGGGATGCTGTTAGTGTGGAGGTCAGACTACAGGTCCCTCAAAGATGGTGCTGTACTGGGGGAAATGACCAATCATGGAGCCATCAAATCCTGGTTCTGAATACTGGTCTTAGCAGTCACTTCCTGTGTGACCTTGGAGAGAAGAATTAAATTCTCTAAACCTCACTTTCCTCTTCTATAAAATCAGCTCTGGGATGTACATGTCTTCACCTCTTTTTTTTTTTGAGACAGAGTCTCGCTTTGTAGTTCAGGCTGGCCCTGAGCTCACTATGTAGCCCAGGTAAGCCTCGAACTCAGCAATCCTCCTGTCTCTGCCTCCTGAGTGCTGAGATTACAGGCATGAGCCACCACGCCTGGCACTGTGGTATGTGGTATTGATTGCTGGTGGGTGTGAGTCACCATGCCCAGCATTGTATATGGTTACTGGGGACTGAACTCAGGACCTTGCACTTACGAGGCAGGCACCAGAACCACTGAGCTAAATCTCTGGCCCTGTTTTCACCTCTTAACATCTCTGTATGAATGCCACATTTTTCTTTCTCTGTGGCACATGCAAAAGCAATGCATCTTACAATTGATGGTGTGTAAGATGCAATGAAATATGATTTCTACCTTAAAAGGTTGTCATGAGTTAATGTATGTGAAGTGCTTAGCATAGTGTCTGGTGCAAAGCAAAATCACTTAAATGGCAATTGACTTTAGCTATTATTAAAAAATAACAGGAACTGTACAGCAAGGCTTTGAGAGCAGCTGACAGTGTGAAAATGGAACCCAAATTGAGATTGATCTCTTCTTTTCTTCTCCAGGGAGACTTCAGAGATAGTAAATTACAGTGCTGTCCTGGCCAGTCTTCTCCACTGATCCCAGCAGTGGCCCTGCGGCCTTTGACAGAGACTGTCTCCACAGTGCAGACCATCTATACTACCCGGAAGCCTGTTTCTCTGGCAGCCAGGTAAGTTAGATCAGCATACCAGCAGGTCCCTGGTGACGGGGCCACCATGCACAGACCGCACTGTGTTTGTGACATCTGCAGTCCTCACATTTCTCTATAAGTATTTATGGGAATGTCTTCGAGGAGTGGGTTGCATTCTGGGTGCTGGTGAACAAAATGCAAAGGCCTACCCTAACAGAATTTGTGCTTAGCGTGTGTGTGTGTGTGTGTGTGTGTGTGTGACATACTAAGGAGGAAAATAAAACTGCGAAGGGCCAAAGGACCTGCTGGGATGGCCTCACTGAGCAACTGGCATGTGAGCTGAGACCTGCAGGTGGTGACTGGGCAGGCTGCCAAGATCTGGATCAAAAGTAGACTGGGCAGTGGATGGCCTGTGCTAAGACTTCTGAGGCACAGCCTGCTTGGGAAACTAAGGAGGGGCGTGAGACTTTGTGGCCAGGGCAGTGACACAAAGGAGACCATGCAGTTGCAGTTGGAGCCATACTGCATAGGATCCTGTTGGTCATAGAAGACTTTGATTTCTATTTTGAGTAAGATTAGTAAACTTTGCTGGGTGTGGTGGCTTATGCCTGTAATCCCAGCACTCGGGAGGCAGAGACAGGATTGCTGAGTTCAAGGCTTGCCTGGGCTACATAGTGAGGTCAGAGCTAGCCTGAACTACAAAGTGAGACCCTGTCTCAAAAAAAAAAAAAAAGATTAGTAAACTTAGCTTTTTCCTTTAAAGGTATACATTATATACAAATCATTGTGTGTACTTAAATAATAGAAACACAGTTCATAAATATGCAGCTGGCCCTGATGTCCAAGAGGTCAGAGGCAACCCCCAAAGAGCCCATTTTACTTCCTTCAACTTTATTCTTCAACCATAATGCATTCTTCGTTGAGGTGTTGCCTACGACTACCTTAAAGTCTGGGAGAAACTATACAGGAGACCAATTTAAGGAATGTTTCAAAGAAATCTGAGTCCTGGGTGTCTTCCCATTCATTCTAGAGACTTTCACACATGGCTGTGGATCCTGTATGGCCTTGAGGCTTTGGAGATGGATGACACACTGTCACTCTGGTGGGGAAATCTTTAAGTAGCCAATTTTAGGTGACTGTCATATCAGTGTAAAGGGTCCCTAAAGAGTGTAAAGCAGAAAGCCAATGACTGAATGCAAGAAGGAATGTGGGAGACCTGTGTATGGTGACACAGGCCTGTGATTCTGGCACTGTGGAGACGAAGGCAAGGGAACCGCATGTGTACAACCAGCCTGGGCTACCTAGTGAAATTCTGTCTCAAAAACAAACAACACGGGAAATGATGTTTAAGCTTTCTACTTCTGTGATTTTGGAGGGCTCTTCTCATGATTTTGTCGCTTGCTCCTTTTCAGTGCAGAGACACTCCGGCAGGAACTGGAAAGAGAGAAAATGATGAAAAGACTGTTGATGACCGAACTGTGAAATTCTCCTCTTACCGCCTGGAGGATGGCTTGGTGCCTTCTGTCCGTTTCCTTTCTTCGGGCTTTGTGTGCTCACTTTAGCACAACATACAGATGTCATGCGCTCTGTTTGCCCAGGTCTCCGTGGTTAGTGGAAGCCAACTTCTGGCTTGACTATTACTAGAAAAGTTACCTTAGTCTCCTGAGCATTGGAGGGTTTTTCCTGCTCAGAATAATTGAGACAAGATTTGTAAGTCTAGGAAAAGAAAGAAGGGAAAACAGGGATTCCTGTTCAAAAGTACCTGTGTGTATCGGTTAAGAGGCACAGGGATCAATAGGACGTGGACTCCTTTGCTAACAATCTGAACCATGTAATTTTTGTAGGATTGAAACTTGCACCAAGCTTTGACTGGTTGTTAAGGAGTCGTTTTTAATGAGAGATTAACTCTTTACTGCTGGTTTTTCATTTACACTGATAAATACATGGATCTTCTGAAGTCCTTTATTTTTATTCAGACATGAGTAGATGAGCTGAAAAAAAAAAAGAGAAGAAAGTTACCTATCACTATGACTTAAAGTACTTCAGTTTAACCTGAAATATAATTTAAGGTGTGATTGTGTTGGATATGATATTATCCAAGATAAATAGAATTTATCATTGAGCCCAAAGTAGGAAAAACCAGCTTAAATTGTCTAAAAATCCTTACAGGGTTAAGATAATTCAATATCAAAAAATTTTATTTGGGTGTTCCATAAAGGAAAATTATTTCTAAAGTTGATTAGTTTATGTCCTGTTGATAGAAACTTGACTGGAAGAAACTTTGCTCTCTTTTTATATAGTTTCCAGAAATGTGTTTTTAAATTTTTTTTATGCACTTGATTAACTTTGCAAGGATAAAGGAATCCCCAGCCACAAACTAGCCCTCTAAATTATTGCCCCGGATTTTATTCAGTGAATATGCACACATTTTACAAAGCTATGATCAGTGTGTACATTCTGTTTTGTTATATTCCCCACCTAACACTATCTCCTTATCAAACATCCCACTCTCACCAATTTAAATAACTTGACCTCCTCCCTATAATATGGTTAACATCATTTCTCCCCATTATTAGCAATTTGAGTCATCTCCAGTTTTTCACTCTTATAAATAGTGCTGCTATGAATGTCTTTGTAAAAAAAAAGAAAAAAAAAGTTCCTTCCTTTGGATTATTCTCTTGGGAATATCTCCAAACAGGAATTATAAGGTCAAAGAGCATGAAGTATTTTATAAGTCTTATTTTATATTGCCAGATTGCTTTTTAGAAAGATCCAATCTCTGGGTTGGAGGACCTCACAGGTCATTGAATTTACCCTCCCCTCTTCTGAATGCTTGAATCCCCTTTACAATTTATGATGCCACCAGCAATGTTAAGAATTTTAGTTTACCAGTAGCTCTGCCAGTATTGGGTTTTGCCATTTTTATTTATTTTTTGCTAGTTTAACGGATGTGTATAGTTGTTCTTGAAAAGTTGCTTTATTTCATTAATTGCTAGCAAGGCTGAATGCCTTTCCATGTGATGATTTACTGGATGTATTTCCCCATGTGTGAATTGTCCATCGGTTTCTGATGACCACTTGTTATGTGGAATTGAGCTCATCCATTTGTATCAGAACTGTATTTTTATGTTGTATTGTATAGTTTGCTCTCCTGTCTCTATCCTTAACTGAATGGTGCCAATAATTTGATACTAATGACTATAAAAAAGTAATGCCTCATTTACTACCATTGTTGCAAGTGAGGGGTATAAGAAAATATTCAGCTGAGGAGTAACCCTTTAAATGCTGATTCTTTACAATTTTAATATTTTTTGGAGGGAAATCTTTCTAAAATGTATTATATTATATGCTTCCCTGCCTTAGGAAACACAGTAGACTGGAGAGTATTTCACTTTTCTTGGCGAGTCACAGTCATCACAATTAACACCCCCTTTTGTACCTTGGTGCAGTGATGTCTCCAGGAGCTATCAAAACGCACAGGGCTCGGCTTGGCCTTTTGCAGGGTATTTTGCTCTTCTCGCTGCTGGAATTTTACCTCTCTGTGCTCACTCAGTGGCGCTATCTGAGGCAATTGTAGCTTTGGGGGCCTTTTGCCCTGGTGACCCGCTGTTGTACTTTTCAGACAGTGTTCGCTGTTCTGTGTCTTGTGGACATGACAGAAATGTGTCCTTGTACAATACGGGGTTGTCACCTCTTGCCAATCCAGAGCCTCTTCCTCCTCAAATTGCTTTCTGAGGCATCTGCTCTTCACCTCCTGCTTTCTGAGGGAAACCTTCAGGACACAGCTGAAGGTGTCCTGGGGAAGCCAGGACCCCAACACTTCATACGTGTCAGTTTTGCTTTGCTTCCAAGGAGGAATGCATGGGCTTTTGGCTGCTGTTTCCAGGAGGCTCAGTCTCCTGCTTCTTCCCTACTTCTCCCAGTTCACAGGTGTTTCTGAAGATCGATGTCACTGGAAGTCTGACCACAGCAAGTTGGCTGTTACTGTATGTGAAAACCTAGTATGTTTGGCAGCTCACCTCTAACCAGTAAAGTCAAGAGGATTCCATTGTCTGAATAGTTGTCCTGGTTATTTGCCTCCTTAAATGTAAGAAGGATGCCTGACATTTTGACCTGAAAAGATGAAATTGTATTGGGTGGATTCATAGTGACTGAAAGGAATCATGCAGTTGCTTCACTTTTTTATGTACTTAAACAAAAACAATAGCACTGTAAGGTCACACAACACATACCTTAGGTTCAGGGGGAAAATCAGATCGCTAACATAATCATTCCAGAGTTAGGCTGGCCACAGACTCCTAGTGGGCATGGTGGAATACCACAAGGCCTGGGGATCCTAAGTTGTCTGGGTGCATAGATAGTGGACCTCACAGATCTTTAGGTTAGAAGAGTTCAGAAATGAAAGCTTGAACATTCAGGAAATCCCACCAGGATGCTTCCAGGATTCTGTATTCCCAAAATAGCACAGGAATATTCTGATGTCACTGTTATCTTTCTTTTACATCTCAAAGATCACAGCTTTTTAAAATATTCAAATAAAATTCACCATTTTAACCATTAAAAAGTGTGTAACTCAGTATTTTCTAGTAGTCACAATGCTGTGTAGACAACACCACTACCTAATTCTACTGCCGCCCCATCCCCTGGCAACTACCGATCTACATTCTGTCTGTGGATTTTCCTACTCCAGACATTTCACAGAAGAGGAATCATACCATGTGTCGTCTTCTAGGACTGGCTTCTTTCACCTAACATAATGTTTTCAAGGTTCATCCGTGTTGTAGCATGTACCAGAACTTCCTTCCTTTTCAATGCCTGAATAATATACCATTGTGTTCTGTGTTTTGTTTATCCATTATTCAGTTATAGCTACTTGGTTGCTTCTTCTTTCTGGCTCTTACTGTTATGAACATTCATGTGCAAGATTTCGTGTGAACTTACGTAGGCTAGGCTCTCGGAGTTGTTAGATCAGATGTCCACTCTGTGTTTAATTTTCACAGGAACTGGCAACGTCACAGCTTTTATTTTTTATGACATCCAAAGTGCAGAATTTTACATATACTCGTTAGTCAGAGGCATGGGCACAACTGTTACTGGACAGACACTGAGGTACAGCACTGATTTGGGAACATTTTAATACCAGAAAAAAATTTTTAAAAGAAAAATGACTTTTTCTATTCTTACTTTGGTAAGAATAGAAAAATAATAGTGCTCTCTTTCTTTTAAAAATGCAAATGATAGCAAACTGTGATTCATCTGTAACTGCTTTGAATAGCTGCCTCTTGTTAAGCCAAGGAACCTCAGAATGTTCAGGCAAAGTTCTGCCTCAGAAAATGTGTACAGAGTAGAGAATCACAATAAATTTCTGGACCCCCCCCCAGTGGGTACTCTTTAGTGGGGAGCCCAAGGTCTTCCCAGACCTCACATATAACTGAAGAAAACGTTGAGGTCCTTTATAACTTGTGTGTGTGTCTTTGGTAAGCATGAACCTCGATCTGATGTCTGTTAGATAGGGGCTCTATCTACTGAGGGTCTTTTCAGGACTGAAATCCTATAGGAAAACAAAGAATAAGAAAACTACAAAAGACAGTTTAAATGGGCCAGAGAGGCTCTCATGAATTTGTAGGAGCCAGACCCATAGGGAATTGGAAGCCTGAGTAAGTTTTAAGGTCCAGGACAGATGTCCAAACTTTGAAAGCTTATAACTGGTATGGGTCTTCTCCCTGAAAAAATCCATATATTACATTATCCTAATACTTCCACAGGGGCCTCACACCACCTTGAGCCTGTCTGTGGCTTGAGTCCATGGACTCCAGGTCCTTGAACATGAATAAATAATAAAAATCCACAGATTAAATATCATATTAGGAAAAGATTGTAATGCCCGCATACAACACAACACACACACACAGAGACAGAGACAGAGACAGAGAGAGACAGAGAGAGAAAAGCCGTGCACTTTTATTAGACCAATTGACCAGGAGACAAGTCATCTAGAGAAAGTGAGGGGTAATAATTTCTGTTCCCAAAAGAAGGGATCAACACTGAAATCAGCAAAAGTCTGATGCTTCCTTTTTCTTTTTTTCTTTTTGAGATAGGGTCTTGCTTTGTAGTTCAGGGTGACCCTGAGCTCACTATGTAGCCCAGGCAAGCCTGAAACTCAGCAATCCTCCTGCCTCTGCCTCCCGAGTGCTGGGATTACAGGCCTGAGCTACCATGCCCAGCACTGTGGTGTGTGGTATTGATTGCTGATGGGCATGAGTCACCATGCCCAGTATTGTTGTATGTGGTTACCAGGGATTGAACCAGGAACCTTGAGCTTGCCAGGCAAGTGCTGAAACCACTGAGCTAAATCTCTGGCCCTTCTTTTTTCTTTTAGCTAAATATTGGTCCATTTAAAACTGTACCTTCCTTAATGAAGAGAAAAAGAAGAAAAGAAAGGAGTTTCAGGGTTTTTTTCTTGTTTTGGTTTTAGGAATTTCAATTTTTAAAGAAAAAAATTTTATGGTTTTTTTTGAAGGATTATACTTAAACAGATTTTAATTTTTTTTTGGTATCAGGAATTGAACTCAGGACTTGTGCTTGTTGAGGTAGGTGTAGTACCACTGAACAGCCCTTAAAAAGATTTTTTTTTTTTTTTTGAGACAGGGTCTCGCTTTGTAGTTCAGGCTGGCCCTGAGCTCACTATGTAGCCCAGGCAAGCCTCGAACTTAGCAATTCTCCTGTCTCTGCCTCCAGAGTGTTGGGATTACAGGCGTGAGCCACCACACCCGGCACTGTGGTATGTGGTATTGATTGCTGGTGGGCGTGAGTCATCACACCCAGCATTGTATGTGGTTACCTGGGATCGAACTCAGGACCTTGGGCCTGCGAGGCAGGCACCAGAACCACTGAGCTAAATCTCCAGCCGCAGATTTTTCTTTTTTTTAGACAGGGTCTTGCTTTGTAGTTCAGGCTGGCCCTTAGATCACTATGTAGCTCAGGCAAGCCTCAAACTCAGCAATCCTCCTGCTTCTGCCTCCTGAGTGCTGGGATTACAGGCTTGAGCCACTAAGCCCTGCATTTGTGGCATGTGTTACTGATTGCCAGTGGGCATGAGCCACCATACCCGGTATTGTGGTACGTGTTTACTGGGTATCGAAACAGGGACCTTGTGTTTGCTAGGCAGGCACTGGAACCACTGAGGTAAATCCTTAGCCCATTAAACAGATTTTTAAAGTATTGAATTGGCTTTTAGATTTATTTTAAATTTTTATGTACCATCAAGCTATGTTCTTTGGGAAGGAGTCTTATTGTTCTGTTTGTTCTATTTTTCAGTATTAGGGATTGAACCCAGGGTCTTTATATCAAGTTACTTCTTAGCCCTTTTTAATTTTTTATTTTAAGACAGGGCCTTGCTAAGGTATCTAGGCGTGGCTCAAACTTGCCATCTCCTGCCTCAGCCTCCGAGAGTGCTGGGATTCCAGGCATGCAGCATTAGGGTCGGCTTTGTTTTATAAGTCATCATAATTTTCCTTGCCTTTTCAAACACGATATATATGATTTATTTGATGCAACAACTAGTATAATGGAGGATCTAGTGAAGTTCAAGGCTTTCGTGAATTATCTGCTTCAGCTGTCAAGATCAACATATTTAAACTCCATTTGGACAAACCCCAGTTAGCCAACCACAAACAGCTGCCCTTCAGGCCTCCCAGGACATCTACCCGTTCCAACAGTAGTTCTCCTGTCTCCAGACAACTGGGCTATCAGGTTGAGGTCACTAGTTTCCTTTGGAACTTTAATGTTTTTTAATTCTTTGCCCATTCATGCATACTTTGAACCCTTTTGATGGTTATTATCTAAATTTTTACTGCATCATGGAGAGTGTTGATCACGGGCAGCTACTGATTACCACCCTAGGGCAGTCTGATTTCTAGGCTTGTATTTGGAATCTCTGTGCTGTTTGGCTTCAATAATTATTTTCTTTGCTTATGATATAAAACAGAAACAAAATCAGGTTCAAATGCTGGCTGTACAATATCAATATGAAATATCCCTAACAGGATCTTATCAGTTTAAATGTTTTGTCAGCCCAACAACAGTTACCATAAAAGAATCCCGGGAGGGCCGGAGGGTTAGCTCAGTGGTTCCGGCGCCTGCCTTGCAAGTGCAAGGACCTGAGTTCGATCTCCGGTAACCACATATAATGCTGGGTGTGGAGACACGCCCACCAACAATCAACACCGCATAATGCAATGCCGGACGTGGTGGCTCATGCCTGTAATCCCAGCACTCGGGAGGTAGAGACAGGAGGATTGCTGAGTTCGCGGCGGCTTGCCTGGGCACCATAGTGAGCCCAGGGCCAGCCTGAACTACAAAGCGAGACCCTGTCTCCAAAAAGCAAAAAAAAAAAAAAAAAAAAAAGAATCCCGGGAGCTTGTATATACTAAGTGCTTGGTGTAAATACATGGATGGGTGGGTGAATAAAGGAAGATTAACTATAAGAGGCATCAGATGTGGTATGGGCATGTTAGGGCCCAGCTTTGCTTGCTGAAGGGAAACAATAAGCCAGTTGCCCAGCCAATATCAAGAGATGCAGGCTGTGCCCAGGGAACCAGAGGCTTTTGTTGAACACACACTCCAAGAACTGGGTTCTAGCCCTGCTCTTCCTCTCACCACCTATATTACCCACCTATTTAGCGGGATCCTGCCATTTCGATTTCCTTCTGTGATGAATCCAGGAAATAAGTGGTCTAGTAAGTTGTTTCATGTAAACTAGAGCAGGAACAAAGTGGAAGCGACAATTCTGACAAGGAGAGTTTAGGGCCACTCCCCAGAGGGGCGCTTCTGAAATGGGAACGAGCTTTGAGGGCCTGTAATTTTGCGTAAAAAGCTGCTAGGCGATATTGCTGCTGCGGGTCCGCGGACCACACTCCGGGTGGCCAGGGACCAGGGGGACGACTGCACAGGTGGCCACAGGAGATCCCGGGCGAGGTCCAGGAGACGGAGAAGAGGCGGCCGGGAGCGGAGGGGGCGCGCGCGGAGCACCGGCAGGCTGCGGACCGGCGGAGGATGCGCAGAGCGAGCGGCCGGGCGTCTCCGCGGCTGCGCGGGCGCGGGCTGGCGACGGCGACAGCGGCTCGGTCCCGGCCGCGCCCGCGGCGCCCCGCTGCGGCCGGAGCGGCCTGGCTGCGGGACCCGTGCGCAGCGATGGCGCGGCCGTCCCGCCAGTGTCCGGGCCCCTGGGCGCCGCTGCTCCTGCTGCTGCTGTCGGGGCTCGAATCCTGCGCCGCCAGCCCCGCGGATGACGGCGCGGGCCCGGGGGGCCGGGGACCCCGGGGACGTGCGCGGGGGGACGCGGGCGCCGATGAGGCGGTGCCGCGCCATGACTCCTCCTACGGCACCTTCGCGGGGGAGTTCTACGACCTGCGCTACCTGTCCGAGGAGGGTGAGGTGCAGGAGGCCGAGGGCTGCGGGAGGGGAGAGCCGCGCGCTGGGGACCCAGAGGCGGGAGCGGGTCGCGGGGGGCGCGGAGGATGCTGGTTGGAGGCGGAGGAAGGGATCGAAGAGCTGTAGGCGCCTGCTAACCGCTTCCCACTTGGGGAGACTGAGGCAAGGTGACGGAGGTGATTACCGAGTCCTGGGAGGCGGCTGACGCCCCCTTGTGCTAGCACCTGCCTTCTATCCTTCCTGCGGGGGAAGACGCCACCATCTGGCGTGGGGTGTGGGCGACCAGGGCAGCTGATAGAAACATAAATCCAAACTTACAGGGAGATGACCTACATTTGCGGCAGCGCCGCATCTCCCGTGCTGTCGGTGCTGACTGCCTTGGCTCACTGCCAGAGCTGGGTCCCATCTCCCTTCCCACGCCCAGCCCACTCCTCTCCTCCCCACACGCGGTAGGGTCCCTAGTGTGAGCCGCCAGTGTTGCAGCCGTGTACGTCCTGCTCCCTGGGGATTGCGAACCGCCAGCCTCCCTGTACGGCCGCTTCAGTGACCACAAAAGCCAAACTGATTTTGTTCAGGAGTGGAGAGCTGTGTCTTACTTCTGTAACTTGGAGAAATAGTGATTTCCCATCTAAGAATCAGCCTGAGGTTTGGAGTGTTGATACCTGCTTGGATGTATCTGTTGGTTAGGATTAGGTTTGCCTTTGTGCAACGTGCAAACGTTAATACGATTGATGTGATAAAAATTTCCTTCTCGCCGGGCGTGGTGGCTCACACCTGTAATCCCAGCACTCGGGAGGCAGAGACAGGAGGATTGCTGAGTTTGAGGCTTGCCTGGGCTACATAGTGAGCTGGGGCCAGCCTGAACTACAAAGCAAGACCCTGTCTCAAAACAAAACAAAAAAATTTCCTTCTCATGTAAAGAAATCTAGAACTGGGAAATACAGTTCTGGTATGGAGGCTCCATGCCCTGCGTAGACCCTGGGTCCTATTCTGCTTTTCAGAGCATACACAGTGGACCCTTGTCTTACCAACTCGATTTGTCCATGAAGGCTGGTTGTAACTCGAGTTGGTCATTTGAAGATATGTCAGTCTCCTGTACACAGACAGATCTCAGTGTCCTTACAGAGACACAGGCCCAGGATTTCTTAATCAACCCCACACAGGAAAGGATGTTGTTGTGTTTCTTCCAGAACTCTGTAAGGGTTAAATCTGTATCTCAGAACATCTGGAAGTACAAGATGCCAGCCTTCAGGTTGTAAATCAAGACTTTGATCCTAGGTTAAAACTAAAATTCCAGTTGCAACCCAAGGTGTGCGTATGTGAGGCCAGTTGAAAGTTGAGGGTCCACTGTAATTTCATAGTCCCAAACAAGTGCTGGAGCTCCAGCCATTACATTTGTATTCCAGATAGTGGGAAAGAAGAAAAAAAGAACACTGACTACTTTATAAGATTACTCAGAAGTTTCATAGAACTGTTCTTCTTACCTTGACATGTGGTCTCCCCTAGGCATAAAGTTAGAAACAGAAGCCTTTTAGTTGAGACATGCATACCCAATTTAAAAATTGAATCATTATATTAAGGAATTTAGAGAATAGCTCTGAGGAAATGTACTGGTTAAGTACAGGCTTAACCACTTACACAGAGACTCTAACATACAGTGTCTTTTAGAAGATTGTTTTTCTCTCAGCAAAGAGTCTGGCTGGTCAGGGCTGGTGAGGCAGCTTTGCTTCACGTGATCATTCAGGGATCCAGGTGCCTTCTGTCCTGTTCTTCCACATGTCCTAAGGTTTTGTCCTCAGCTGGGTAGTAGAAGTTGAGGTCATTCATGGAGTCTTGTTCAGATTGTAGGAAGGACAAAGAGGAGTTTGGGGTAAGAATTCCCGCTTAGGGAACCAGAACGTTTGGCAAGCCCAGAAAGGCATGACCTGGTTTTGGGGGAGGCCAGGAAGTATAGTCTGCTTGCTGGGCACCATGTGGTTAGGAAGGAGGGGTAAATGGGCTGTGGGGGGTGGAGGATAACAGACAGACCTAGAGTTCTCACACTGGAAAATGATAAATATTCCCAACCCTATTTCTGAGAGCATCTAATGCATATTTATTCTGCACACAGCCAGCTTAGTACAGCCAGGTGATTTTCAGTGTGATATATGAGAGTTTATATTCTCATTGGCTTATGTACCTAACAAATGAAAAAAAGTTCAGATTCTATTTGTCAATTTGTATGTACATAGAGAATGAACCATTGTTTGTATAGTGCAAATAGTTTTATGGCAATTTTTTTTGTTTTCAATACTGGGGATTGAACTCAGGCCCTTGTGCATTCAAGGTTTGCACGGTACCACTTGAGCTAAATCCCCAGCCCTATAGTTTTATGAACTTAGCCACCAGGGACAGCTTTGTAGGTTCAAGCTAGGAAGCGAAAGAGACTAGTGGAATGGGAGAGGGAGGACACTTAGGCAAGGTGACCAGAAGCTAGTGGCAGGGCATATGCCATATGTGCCCAAATCCCTCTTCTGTCTGGCTTGCCCTGCCTATGCACTCTGTGTATACAGTGGGCTTTGCCCTTCTAAACTCCACCTCTGACCAAATTCTGCTGGTGATTTCTTTTTTCTTTTGTAGTACTGGGAATCGAATCCAGGGCCTGCACACTGAGCTACATCTCCATCTCTCTTTTATTTTGAGATAGGGTCTTACTAAGTCATTGAATTGCTCAGGCTGGGTTTGAACTTGCAGTCTTCCTGCCTCAGCCACCCAGAGTTCTAGGATTACAAGTATGCATCACCATGCACCAGGCTTGCCCTCCCCATTCTTCTTTCCCCATCTCCTCTGTTATACTTTCTTTTGACTCCTACTAGCAGCTGGTAGGTTCTGGCAGGATGGCTGTGGGGCTGCACCTCTGCCATTCTGCCTGGGTAGTACTTTCCTAGGCTCTCAGAAATGCTCAGTGAAGCTGCCTGAAAGGGGGATGGAGAAGGGCCTGCTGGAGAAGGAGAGGAAGAACCTGGAGAGGGTGTCCCTGGAGGCAAAGGGGAAGAAGGTGTCAGGAAGCTGTGTTCCTCACCATGGTGAGGACTAGAGCACCAAAGACTCAAGGGAGTCGATGGACTCGGGAGAGCAGAGGCCAGAGACAGCTCTGCCTGGAACAGATTCAGTGGGGAAGGGAATGGCAGGTGAAAACCATCAGTCCCACTGTCCTTCTAGGGATCAGATGCAAGGTTCTTCCTTTTTGGTTCTAAGTAGCCAGGACACTGAGTTTCATGGACGTTTTGCTTTATTTGCTTTTATGGTGCTGGAGATTGAACACAAGGCCTGCCACAATCTAGGTGAGTGCTTTGTCGCTGAACTAAACCCCCAGCTCCAAAGCGAGTTTTTAATGAAGAGCTGGCCTGATGGAACCAGAAAATTAGAAAAACAAGGGTCAGGATAGCAGTTTCCATGGGACTTGGGAAGAGCCCATTGACCTTTACCTACCGTGTCCAGAGATTATTTCTCCAACGTCCAGATTGCTGAGGACACCAAATCCAGAGGCTGTGTGCTGACTGAGTTGGTGTTCCTGTCAATCCTCACTCCCACAATGTGTTCACTTTTCGGTTTTAAATTATGTATTGGTTTCACTGTGCTAGTTTTCAAAATTCCGGGGACATCCACTGGCAGTCTGTACTTCTCATGTTTCTAGTCCCAGCTCAAACACCACCTCTTTCAAGGAGCCGCCCCTGCCTTTCTCTTCCCCCTGGCCCTTGGCTCTAAGCCAGAACGTTCTCCCCCAACACGCTGTCTAGTCCTGCTTCGGCCTTTCTGTTTCTGTGCTCAGGAGTTTGGATAGTACCCTGGTGCTTGAATATTACTGTTCATATCTTTTGCTTGAGGTTTTCAGCCCAGAATGGGAAACAAATTATCACTTGATCATGGATAAATACCCTGTCCTGAGGGTTCTGTGGAAAACAGACACTGAGTTGAGTGTTGGCTTATCTTTGTACTGTACCTTATATGAATCTAGCTCACTAGAGTTTAACTTTTCATAAATGTTTATGACATGTCAGATAGTGTTTCCCATTGCTTTATCCACATTAATACTTTTAACACCCTGGGAGTTATATTCTACTATTATCCCCACTTGAGAGTTAAAGGAATTGATCCACAGAAAATATAAATGTTATAGCTAAGGGCATAGAACTAGAAACATAGAACTAGAAAGTAGCAGAGAATGATGTGCATTTGTTGATTGACATTATGGATAAGATGGTGCAGGAAAGGTGTCCACTCTACCTGGGGTTGAGGTCTCTTTTGACAGCGTCCTAGGCAGTAGAGTTGGAGGGGTGGAATTCAGTATTTTTATGAATAAACATGAGTTTGGAACTGACGTGGTAAGCAATTAGAAACCCCAGGTTCTAAATAGCAGAGTGCTACTGCAAAAGCTACATGTACATGCATGTGAAATGTTCTGCATACATTATTCACTATGTCATTTGCTGTTTCCATGTCATTGTAGGGCTCTGCTTAGTAGGGACAGTGATTTAGCCAGTCCAGAACGAAGCTGATGCAGTAGTTTGCAGAGATAAGTGGAAGGTATGGGCAGATGATTTCTGGTTAAAACTTGAAGGAATCAAGCGCTAAATTGATACCACAAGGCTGTGATCCAAATAGTTAATTAGAAGCAATAAATAGCAAACCAGAAGCCATTAATGACCCAGTAGAGTATGGAAAACAGGCTCAGGGGATTGCAGGGAAGGAACAGTGTCTGGGAATTAGATAAGAATGGAAACCACAAAACCATATAGAAAAACACAAAAGTTAACTGAGGAAATTACTACTTCTCATGCTTTGCAAATGTCTGATGGGAGGAAATGATAAGAGAAAAGAAATAAGGGGAGGAGAAAAAAGAAAAACAAATAATTATTTCCAAAAACAGAGAAGCTGGGCCCAGAACAGTGACACAGTGCCTGTCTGACAAGTGGATGACCCCAAGTGTAATTTCCACTACCGAGAACCAAAACCGAAACAACAGAATCCATAGGAAGGTTTATAGAGTATATGTTAAAAGAAGGAAGGAGAGTTTTTTAGTTTTTTTTTAAACCCCAAGTCAGTACTATTTAGTATCACTCATGTTCTTTATTTTAGAGGGAAAAATATATCATCAAAAGAGAAAATGAAAGAAACAAGCCAAATGAAAAAGTGATGAAAAATGAGAGACTAGAAGTAATTAAAGGGAAATGGAAAGAAATCCTCCACGTCTGTGTGGTTCATCCCTATGTCTCAAGGTGGAGAAAGTCAGGTCAGTGTAGGGGAGACACTGAAGGTATGGGGTGAGGGGCAGGAGAAGTCCTTAAGCAGTACAGTGATACAGTCAGATTTTTGGTTGAGAGAGATGGCACAAGGATCAGGAATATGGCTGGGGTAGAACACCGGTGAGCATGCACAAGGCCCTGAGTTCCATAACCAATATGACACAAAAAATAATAAAATAAAATTTAAAAGTTGGTGTGTGGTGGAAAAAGGAGAACCAGATATAAGGGTCAAAGGGTAGGCTGAGGTATCTGAGGTACGAAAAACAGGAAGTGATGACTGAGTAAAAAGATCAGGTAGGGAAAGGATTAAGGCTTTGCCATTAGGAGACTGAGTGGGTAGGAGGATTATTCACTGAGATGACAGACTTGGGAGGAAGAATATTAAGGAAGTGGAGGAACTTGGTACTGGACACTTGGAGTTGCCTTGCTTGTGAAATATCCAGCTAGAATTCTCTGGAGGCAGATGGGTGAACTGTTGGGCTTTACCATTGTTATAAATAAAGAAGAAAGGCTGAAAATGAGGAAGTTGGGTAACAAAGAAATAAATCTGGAAAAAGCAGAAGGAAACATAATAAGATAATAGGGACATAGCAGAATTAATGCAATAGAAACCAAATATTCAGTAAAGATAATCGAGAAAGTCAAAAGTGATCTTTAAAAATATAGTTAAGTGTGTTAGGGTTTTGCAAGGAAGGAGGACAACCAATAGATTTATTTAAAGATTGGTCACAGGATTGGCAAGTCCAGAATCTGCAGGCTGGCAAGCTGGAAACCCAGGGGTGAGTGATGTTACAGCTCAAGTCCAAAGACATCATCTGTTGCCTTGCTGAGGAAGTCGCTCTTTTTGTCCTTTTCAGGCCTCTTGTGTTAGAGAAGGCCCATGTTTTGGAGAGCATTCTGCTTACCTCAAAGTGCACCAATTTACATGTTAACCTCTACAAAAAGCCCTGAGAGGGACAACCATGATAATGTTTGACCCCAAATCTGGGCCAATTGGCCCAAGCCGAGTTAACACATAAAATTAACTATCAGAATATGTTCTGACAAGATTGATTAAAAAAGAAAAACATAAAGAGAGAGAAGACAATATTAGTAGATACAGATGCAGAGCTTAAAGGGATTAAGTTGTAACTGTAACAATAAAAATAGAGATAACCTAATTTAAAACAGAGTCTCTAAAAAGATGTTGTTCCAAAGAAGATGTCTTAAGTAGCCAAAGGACACATGAAAGTATGCTCGAGATCATGGGCCATTAAGAAAATCCAAATCAAAGTCATGAAAGGCTGAGAATAGAGCTCAATTGTGAAGCACTTGCTTAGCATGTGGAAGGCTCTGGATTTGGTCTCCACACTACCAAGAGAAAATCATAATGATGTACCATGTCCCACCTACTAAGAAGGCTATACTTAGAAAAGAAGGAAAATAGGAAGTGCTAGCAAGGGTATGGCGAAATTAGACCTGCCGTACGTTGCTGATAAGGATGTAAAATATTGCAGCTGTTTTGGAAAATGATTTGGCACTTCCTCAAAAAGTTAGATACAGGGTTAGCACACGATGCAGCAGTGCTGTTCCAGGGGAGTTGAAAACATATGTTTGCACAAAATCTCTCACACAGCAGCATTATTCATAATAGCAAAAAAAAAAAAAAAAAGGAAACAACTGAAATATCTAAAACTGATGAATGAATAAACAAATGTGGTCTTGCCATAGAGTAGAATGTTCTTCAGCCATAAAAAGGAATGAAACTCTGATATGTGGATGAATGTCAAAGAAGTTTATGCTACTGGAAAGAAACCAGACACAAAAGGCCACATATGCTACTCCATTAGCATGAAGTGTACAAAATAGGCCAATTCGTATGTTGAACTTACATAGAAATTTGATTGAGTTCTCAACGACTCGATTTGGAACCAGAATCATGGAAAGAATTAAGTTTGTGGTCTGAGGTATCACTGTGAAGAAAGGTAAAAGGATATTTTAGTGTCCTTGGGGGAAGGTGTGTGCCTTAGACAAGACCTTTAAAAGCACCAACCAAAAGAAGAAAAATGCCTCTTAATGCATCAGACTTAAAGATTTGAATCCATGGAAAAAAACAAAACTTCACAGGCAAAAAAGAAACAAAGAGATAAATTGGTGGCAGGTGGAAGAAAACATTGTGACATCTGAAGCCAACAGTTTTCTTAAATACTTAAATTTCTTAAATTTTCATGGAAAAGATCAAAAACCAGATAACAAATTGAATAAAAAGGATGGAAATAGACATTACAGAAGAGAGAACCCAAGTATTTAATTGATGTAGAAGAGACATTGATTCTGCCAGTACTCAGGGAGCCCACATGATAATTTGGGAATGATCTAGCAAAGTCAGCCACGGATGTGGG
>PVIC010012567.1:0-39464 GCA_004025085.1 Thryonomys swinderianus
GGTATTGATTGCTGGTGGGCGTGAGTCTCCACGCCCAGCATTGTATGTGGTTACCGGGGATCGAACTCAGGAACTTGCGCTTGCGAGGCAGGTGCCGGAACCACTGAGCTAACCCTCTGGCCCTGAAAATCTATTTTTTTCTCTGAAATAAATAGAAATGAACAATATCTTTATAGAACACCAAAAAGCATTACATAAAATGTTTTTAGAAAGAAGGTGACTTTTACCTTCACACTAGCACATTAATTGTTGACTTGACATGTATGTGGATGTAGGAGATGATGTTATTATTAAAACTATGAAAAAGATCTCACCCCAATAATTTTTTTTTTTTTTGAGACAGGGTCTTGCTTTGTAGTTCAGGCTAGCTCTGAGCTCACTATGTAGCCCAGGCAAGTCTGGAATTCAGCAATCCTCCTGCCTCTGCCTCTTGAGTGCTGGGATTACAAGTGCGAGCTACCATGCCCGGCACTGTTCTATGTGGTTATTGGGATCAAACCAGGGACCTTGAACTTGCCAGGCAGGCACTGGAACCACTGAGCTAAATCTCCGGCCCTCACCCCAGTAAGTTTAAAAGCATCTTTCAGTATGTGAATATAAGAGTTTTCTTGATGATAATGTTAAGTTCCCACAGCATTTCGTGGTAAATTTCATATTAAATAAGTTTCTTTAAAACCATAGGAATAGGTTTTATACATAAACTTTTTCTTCATGTTTATTTCTTCAGTGCTGAGGATCAAAAGAAGAACTTTGTATGTTGTAGGCAAGTACTTTACCACTCAGCCACATCAGCAACCCAGGAGTGTATTTTATAAATGAAAAAAGCCAGTGCAGCTCCTGTGTCGTGGTAAACAGTATTTTGACATGGTATGGCTTCATTGGTTCCTTTTGAAGGCTGACAGCAGACTTTGCACTGAATGACTCACTCAAAAGAAAATGCCAACTAAAGTTGAAGTTACAATAAGCTGAGTTGTTGCTAGTCTCTAGCAGTGAATGGCATTAGGACCCTTTCAGTTGTAGTCAAGCCAGGAACCTGAAGTCACCCTAAACTCTCCCCAACCCAAAATTCAGTCAAGCACGAAGTCCTGTTAAATTCACTTCTTTCAACATTATCAGCAGCATCTTTCTATTTTATTCTTCCCTACCAACTACAAAAGCTTCAGCACTCACCAATACCTCCACCCTTAACAACTCTTCACGGTTGTCAGAAAGAAAACTTCCTCAACACAGTGCTGCCCACAATACTTCAGCTTTGAGCCTAGCCATAGACTCTTGTAACAGAGGCTCTTGACCAGCATGTTGGGTCATCTGAAAACTGTTTTCAAACTACACTTGCTCCCATAGTAGTCCACTACCGTGAAAGTAATCTGCCTTTAAGATCAAAGATTCTTAAATCCTCAGCATTAAATCTAAGATTCTTCCTAGCCTCAAATCATACTCAGAAGTGGTAATCATCCATTTCTCATAGGTTCACCACATGCACCATAAGGATCTGGGTCTGGTTACCTTGCTTATTCCGATCCTCTGCTTGTTACTTTCTTCCCATCCCCTAATGACTCATTCCTTGTGTCATTCCATCCCAGTTAAGAGAACTCTGCTCAAAAATCCTTCCATGGCTGCCGGGCGTGGTGGCTCATGCCTGTAATCTCAGCACTTGGGAGGCAGAGACAGGAGGATTGCTGAGTTCGAGGCTTACATAGTGAGCTCAGGGCCAGCCTGAACTACAAAGCGAGACCCTGTCTCCAAAAAAAAAAAAAAAAAAAAGAAAAAATCCTTCCATGGCTGTCTCAAATTGGGAAAGAATCTTTACCAGCTGTCTCTCAGACAAAGGCCTACTATCTAGAATATATAAAGAGCTTAAAAAAAATCACTCCCCCAAATTTAAAGACCCAATTCAAAAATAGGCAGCTGAAATGAACAGACACTTCTCAGAGGCAGAAGTAAAAGCAGCCAAAAAGCATATGAAGAAATGTTCAACATCACTGGTCATTCGAGAGATGCAGATGAAAACAACACTGAGATTTCATCTCACTCCACAAAGAATGACTTGAAATTAGCCAGCAACAAATGCTGGTGAGTTTGTGGATAAAAAGGAACCTTTCTCCACTGGTGGGAATGTGGACTGGTACAAACTCTATGGAAGTCAGTGTAGAGATTCCTAAAAACACCTAGGATCAGAAGTCCCTTTGACCCCACTATTGCCCTGCTAGGAATATACACGAAAGAATTAGAAGAATCATATCATAGTGCCATATGTGCACCCATGTTTATGGTGCATCTTAGTTTGTGATAGCTTAATCTTGGAAACAACCCAAATGCCCATCAACTGGAGACTGGATAAAGATGTGTTTTTTCTATAAAATGGAGTATTACTCTGCCTTAAAGAATGGTAAGTTTGAGTCATTTATACTCAAATGGACATACCTTCAGGACATACTCATAAGTGAAATAAATAGGTCACAGATATGTAAATATCATATCTGTTCTCTGGTATGAGAAATTGAAGATGTTAATGAGTTCTAGAATGTATGATAGATTTGTGAAATAGAAAGTATGCAAAGGGAAATATGGTAGAGGAGTGAATAATGAGGAGTAAAGAAAAAGTGTGATAATAAAAAAAGGAAAACAAAGCTTATGTATTTAGGGGGTGGAGGGTTGTGGGATGGGTAGGGGAAAGGGGAAAAATGAGAATTAAATTCTGTCATATACTTGTACAAATTCCCAATATTGAGTGTGATCATGCTGTGTATATATAATGTACCAATAAAGATAAAAATTTAAAATAATCATCCATGGCACATTGAACACTTTAGTGCCCAAGCCGAGTGCTTACATCATACCCAGGGTTTGTTTCCAGTCTTTCTTGCACCCTTTGGAACAGCAAATCTTAGATTTCAGTGGCCTAAGATGCAGATTAGGTAGAAGACTCATTCAGTAGGTTAGCTGGAGTAGGATTTTGCTCTATTATCAGGTGTAATCAGGTGATGCCGACCTGCACAGAAGCATGTCAGAAACCAAGATTTTGAGTTCTGTGTAACAAGTCATTTGTACTTCGTAAGTCCTTCTGTAAATGTTACAGGTCCTACAAGTCAAACTGAACTAGCTTTTAATTCAAGAGTTGTATCAATTTGGGGATCTTTTTCCTTTTAGATCTTTGCCTACCTATCTATTCTGACCTCACCAAAAACACCACCACCACCACCAAAAACCCCACATTCTTTTTTTTTGTTTGTTTTAAATTTGAGACAGGGTCTCACTTTGTAATTCAGGCTGGCCCTGAGTTCATTATGTAGCCCAGTCAAGCCTCGAACTCAGCAATCTCCTGCCTCTGCCTCTCGAGTGCTGTGATTACAGGTGTGAGCAACCATGCCCACCATTGTGGTATGTGGTACTGATTGCTGGTGGGCATGAGTCATCACACCCAGTATTATTGTACGTGGTTACCAGGAATCGAACCAGGGACCTTGCAATTGCTAGGCAGGTGCTCGAACCACTGAGCTAAATCTCTGGCCCCTAATTCTGCTTTCTTGACTTCTGTTTGATGTCTCAGGGAAAACAACACCCCTGAAAGTCCTTAGGGATGAACAGTATCAGACAGACCAGTTAAAAATGAAAATTGGCTGTTAAGTGAAAAGTGGTATTATCTACGAAAATGAGATTTCCTTATAGGACAATGCTGCCTAGTTGAATTGAATGCGAGCCATATCACTACTTTAAAAAGCTTGTGCTCACAATATCAGTTCTATTAGCCAACATTAGAATTTTACTCAGGTGCTGTTTCCCCTAAAATGGATAAACAGGTAGACTGGGTCAGTGATGAAGGCAGGTAGCTCGAGGGCAGGGAATATGTACCTGGTGTCGAGTCTGAGCACTCCTGAGCACACTTGGCAAAATGCTGAGTGTCTGAACACAGTATCTGTCTATACAGTAGAAATGGTACCTATTCCACATGTGACCCTACAGAACCAAAGTGAAAGTCAAGATTTGAAACTGTGGCCAGGGTTGTGACACAGGGGTGTGGTGCCTGCCTGGCAAGTATAAATTTTGGAGTTTGATTCCCAGTACCTAACAACAACTACAAAAAGATTTTAAATTGTGAAGAAACCACTACAAGAACACAAACATGGTTTAAAACTAATAGGCTGAAACACTAGAATAATAGCTCTCACTTATTAAGCACTTGCTATATGTCAGCTACTCTGAATTAAAGCTAATTCTCAAAATATCCTTTTCAGAGGGATGAAATGTTTTATTAACTGAGAAGGAAACATTTGAGAAGTTGTACATGTGCAAATGGACACAACCTTTAAAATCCATAGCTAGAAGCTGAACCTAGGGTGTTTTGATTCCAAAGCCTTTGGGCTTTCCTAGCTTCAAAAACAAAGGGGCAGGAGGATTTTTAGATTTTTTTTTGTAATTCTCTTTTTGAAATTTTTTGTTTTGGTTTCTTGAAACAAGGTCTCAATGTTTCAGATATATGAGCCTAGACAGATATTTTCTCTGTCCATCTATCAATCCTAAGGGGATATTGGTATATTGGTATATTTATAACTAGTGACCATATTGGTATATTTATAACTATTGCCTCTTAGTGTGCATTCACTTCTGAGTTGGAAGTATGGTTGACAAAAGACCCAAATTTGACACTAGAATGCAAAATCTCATTAAGTAAGAGATAAATCTCAGCAAGTGTATCACATGTGGTGGGTTTAGGAAGAAGCCTAGAATTAACTGGATTTTTCATTTTTGTGCTGTCTGTAGTGCATATAGCATTCATAAGTGCACATTATACTCATGTTTTTAGATATTTGTCTTTAAAAAGAAAAATTTTCAGAGACATACTTTTTTGAATATCACCAAAGTCTTTAATATTACAGCGTTTAATTTCTATTTTCCTTAACATAAATAGTCACGGTGAAACAATGTGGACTACCGTCTGAGAACAATTACCCACATAATTCATTGATAGTATCATGGACGTATCCAGAGTCCAGTCTCCTTGGATAAACTCTGTAGCCAGGCTTGTTTACCAGCTTATTTACTTCGGCTGAGAGAGAGGCGAGCTCTGGACATCACTTGCCAGGAAGATACAGCCTAAGAAGTAACAGGGTGTGTTCCTGGTTGTGTCCATCTCAACAGCATCTAAGGGAAGATTGATTTTGAAGGTAGCATCCACAGTTTAATGGAGGCCCAAGAGAAATTAAAAATTCAAGGGTATTTTAGGTGTGACTAGGTGTACCTGTATACTTTAGAGACTACTTCAAATTGTGTGCAAAATTAAAAAAAATACAGGCAAGTTTTCATTGTGTAAGGGGAGAGTTTCTTGAGTAGTTCTTAACTTTATGAAGTCATTGGCAGATCCAAAAAGTAAGGTGTCACTGGTATTTACTGCATGCTATTTTGTAGAATAAATTTAATTTATTGCTTCATGGAATGAAGTTGAAAGAACCCAGTAATTCTAATCGAAATCTGGTTTTTAAATAGTTCACAAATGTGAGTTTTTTTAAGTTATAATCAAGTACATCATTTACTGCACCAAGATTAGAGATCAGTGGAAGGACTATGTTTTATAATTATCAAAAATAAAATCATTATTTTCTTTCAAGACTTAGAAATATCTGCTTCAGAGAAGTTATTTTTAAAACGTAGGCCCAGATTTCCAAAAAAAGATGAAAACCTGTGTTTGATTTTGGTACAAGAGCAAAGTTAACCTTTTCCTCTCCCCAGAAATATAATTCAACTAAAAAGAGACAGAATTCTAGTCATAAGCTTTTATTTTTTGCACTTGAAGAACTGAAAGCTTTCTCTGTTTGTTATTTTCTGAAGGAGGGGGTTTCCTGTGTCTGTCTGAAGCTCTGGGGATCCCCTCATCTTTTCAGTCCTAGGCACCTTTTTCTTTATCTTGAGCATCCTTTGAACCAATAAGGCTCCTGCACCCACCAAGTACCGCCCCCGCCCCGCCCCGGGAGGGCGATCTGCATTTTCTCTTCTCTCCTTCAGGGCGCTGTTTCTTGGTATTAGGGGTGGAAGTAGTTCCAAGTGCTGACTGCAGAGCCCGCCTCAGGAAGGAGCAGAAGCTGATTTGAAAGGATCAAGGGTTGTATTCGCGCGGCTTCGCTGATCATATTCACAATGTCTGAAATGCTGTCTCTAGAAATACATCTCTTAGATTTTCCACTCTTCTCATGTTTATACCCCTAATAAAAGCTCTCTTAGCTGGGGGTCCTATTAACCATCTAGCATTTTGGCCTTGGGGTGTTCGGACACTGATTGGCACGTCAGCACTGAGGAACAGGTTGAGGGTAGGCGCTGAGAGTCCAGCTAGGAAGAGCCTGGGAGGGTTCTACCGAGGGGGCTGCGGAGTCTCCGGCTGTCCCCAGTGTTGGCAGCGGCTGAGCCCGGGTTGGGTAGGGGCTGCCCACTCCTACTGCAATGCCAGGGATGGCCGCTAGGGAAGTGGGCCGGCTCGTCGTTTGCATTCTAAGGGCTCACAAAGGAACCCCCAAATTTCTACCAGTTTTCCAAACCATGGTGATGTGAAAGATACTTTTTTTTCCTGAGATCTTGAACTTTTAAAAAAATCACAAGTGGTGTTTTAAATGCATTATTAATGCAGAGCACTTTATTGTAGCTCAATAAAGAACTCTATGTCTCCATTACACAGACTAATGACACCTCCAGACATATTTACAGTAATTTTCCCAGCTGATATAGTTTAATTAATGATATAAGGACATAATTACATGTTTCAGTGATCTTTCACATATTTACAGGAACTGCTGTAACTAGCTTAATTAGAGTAATTATGTAAATAGCTGATAATGCACAACAAATTACAGAAAAAAAAATCTCCTTTAGACTGGTGTGTTCAGTTTCTAAGTAGGCTTAGAAAAGGAAAACATTTACATCTGGGCTTCAGTTTAAGACTCTAAATTTTCTTGTTTTTAACTCAGACCAACTTAGCTGTTGGAGGTTTCACAGTTAACTTTTCTTCCTTTGGTAGGTTCTGTTGGAGACCTTATGTCACTTGTTCTATGAAATTGCTCATTCTGCCTCGCCACTGGCTCGAGTTTCATGATGAGTTTTGTGTCACGATGGGTAGTGATATTGCCTTCACTGAGAATTAGAGAGGGTGCCTAGGGAAAAGGTTGACAACTTCACACTTCTCTTTCATTTCCTCTCTTGTCTTTCCTTTAACTGATGTCTTCTGTTTCTTTCATATTCATGCACAAAGATATTTCTTTGGGCCAGCCTATCAGCACTCTTTCTTTCATATTTGTACAGCCTGTAACTGATGTTTCACTGTACAGTTCTAACTCTGGTTGTCTACCCATCGAATTATCCCTTTAAGTGTTTAGCCTTTAGTTCCTTTGAGTAAGCAAGAGCCTGGGGTTTGGTGTCTCCATTGATCGACATTACGTACACCTCTCTTCATTTATTTTGTAGAAAACTGGATCCAGGGACCAGAGATTTAGCCTAGCAAGTGCAAGGTCCTGAGTTTGATCTCTGGTAACTACATACAACAATACCGGGTGTGGTGACTCATGCCCAGCAGCAATCAATACCACATACTACAGTGGTGGGTGTGGTGGCTCACGCCTATAACCCCAGTACTCGGGAAGCAGAGGCAAGAGGATTGCTGAGTTTCAGGTTTGCCTGGGCCACATAGTGAGCTCAAGGCAAGCCTGAACTACAAAGTGAGACCCTGTCTCCAAAAAAAAAAAAAAGAAAAAAAGAAAAGAAAACTGGATCCATATCATTGTGCTTCTATGTGAAAAAAACCTACAGAAATTCAACTGAGCCCCAAAATTTTTAGCTTCAGAAAGTAGAGGGTCAAATTTTAATCACAGTGTGCTGGAGTTAATTAATCTTGGAGGCCTGTACACTCATCCTGTCCCTAAGTTTTTGGTCTTTCATTTACCCTAAACTTCTACCATCTCACACATGAAGCTACTTTAGTCAGGCTACTCTTGACCATTCCATAAAAACGTTTCTAAGCCTATGTATTTATTTCCTTTTCTTAGCTTCCCTTGGTACTGCACTTTACCCATATTTAAGGTCCTTTTAGAGTTTACCTGCTGTTTAAAGCCAGTCGTGTTGATTTTTCCTCCTCTAGGACACACAAGCAATCTGTCCTTTCCTGGCATGTGCTGTGTATCTTCCTCTTTTTTTCCAGCTAATGGGAGGCTCTGAGAAGACGGGGACCGATAGTGTCCAGTCTTTTTTCCTCTCTCCTCAGTGGCTGTCGTGTTGTGGTTCTCTGTCAGGCATGCGGTGAATCTTTATTTGTGGATTCAGTGTATTCAATTAGGATCTCTGCACAGGCTGTGCGGGCTATATATGCACAAGTCTAGGGAGCATTGTCAAACACTGACCTTGCAGTACTTTATGCTGTTATAAGCTATCAGCCCTTTTGTTATTCAAGGCCTCTAGCAGTCACTGATAATCTACATCTTCGTCCCTATTGATTGGTCTCATCCTGCTAGAAAATTCTATGGGAGAGAACTTAGGTTGTCCTTAATTCTGAAACGCACAGGTCACACTTGCCTTGGGTAGCCCAGCCCAGCATATTTGAATACATGAGAGTGGACAATGATGTTTTCTGGGGCATATATTTTAGACAGTTCACTGCTACAGTGAGTTTCACTAAGCTCTTTCGAGAATTCACAATACGGGACACAGATATATGGATAAAAATTGCTCAGTCTTGTAATGTGTGTAATGATAAAAGGATGTAGGAATTACCAAAGTGGTATAAGGGAAGGGGAAATATTTAAAGTTTAAAATTAACAAGATTAACTGGATGTCACACATAAGAAAGCAAAGATGAAGGAGTGTAGGGCCACTCAGGTTTGTGACTCCAAGGACTTTACAGAGGACGGTGCAACCTCTAGAATAGGGAACTTGGAATAAGAAAAAGATTTGAAGTAAACGTGTTTCAATGTGTGTGACTTTTGAGAAGTCTGTGGGAGACTGAAGGTGCCAGGTGGAGCACTGGTTTTTGGACTGGGGTAGTACAGAGGGATGGAAAAATTAGGAGTCAAACATGGTGGTTAGGGAATATGTTTGAGTTTCCAAGAGAGAATCTTCAGGGTGAGAAGGAGAGGGACCAAGAACAGAGTTCCTGAGATAAGAGGAGTAAAGCTCAGAGAGCAGAGTAGAGGCAGAACAGCCACAGGATCCCCCAAATCTGCAGACTGGTGTTATGGTAACTGCAGATAGCCTCTCCAGAGATCCTGCTTCAGGATGGCCCTCAGAAGGATTCCTAACATGCACAGGTGCTGATGTGGACTTGACATTTACTTTGGATGTGAAATGGCTGGATAAATGTTTTATTCTTAAACTCCTAAAATACTTTTTTTTTTTTTTTGAGACAGTGTCTCACTTTGTAGTTCAGGCTGGCCCTGAACTAACTATGAAGCCCAGGCAAACCTCGAACTCAGCAATCCTCCTGCCTCTGCCTCCCGAGTGCTGGGATTACAGATGTGAGTCACCACGCTCAGCATTGTATGTGGTTAACAGGATCAAATTCAAGGCCTTGCGCTTGGGAGGCAGGCACCAGAGCCACTGAGATAAATCTCCGGCCCCCTAAAATATTTTTTAATATAATAAGTACTTTAGTAAGTTACTATTATCATTATAGTTTTTTTTCATTGTTAAAAGTGAATTTACTGGTACATTTTACATATACATTATGAGCACATTCAGCATTAAAAATTTTTACCTGTACATCTTGATTCTCATTTTTTTCCTTTTCCCTGCCAACCCTACCACCTGAATCCCCTATATACATAAACTTTGTTTCTGTTTATTTTTACTATCAAATTATTTTTCCCTTCTAAATTTTCCCCAACACCCACCTTCCCTTTTCCCTTTGAACATTTTCTATTTCACAACATCTATCATATGTTCTAGACCTTGTTTACACCTTTAGTTTCTTATACTAGAGAAATGATATGGTACTTACAAATTTCTGCCTTATTTATTTCACTTATGAGTATGTCCTCACAGTATATCCATTTGAGTATAAATGACTCAAATTTATCATTCTTTTTTTTCTGAAGCTGTAGTTTTTATTTTTAAAATTATGATTAACTTTCCTTTCTACTTATCTTTTTAAAAATATTTGGTACATTTTATTGTTACATTATATACACATCATAATTACACTCCACATTGAGAATTTGTACCAGTATATGACACAACCTAATTTTTCTCATTTTTCCCCCTCCCCTACCTCCCCTACCCCTCCCACCCGTATATATACAGCATTGTTTACAGGAGGCTGTGCAGTGACTTCCATTCTAGTTATTTTAATTTTTTTGAGACAAGATCTTGGTAAGTTGCCCAAGCTGATCTTGAACTTGTGATCCTCTAGCCTCAGCCTTCCAGTTCATTGAGATTGCAGACACGTGTCACCATAGCTGGCTAAGTGAATCACTACTACTTATTTAAGTGAAGCAGGTGTTCCATGCAGTGTGGAGAGTGGAGTGAGGTATAGAACAGACTGGCAGGAGAGATTCTCAGAGCAAGGCAGGGAGGAGGTAAATTGCTCATCTACCTTCACAGCCCAGTCCCCCGTGGCCAGTTTCACATCATAGAAGCTGGTATATGACACCCTTGACAGCGAAGTCCTTTGCAGTGAACCATTATTACCTATCCTATTCCACTGCTATCCTATTCCACTGTTGCCTTCTACTTTATTTATTCACAATCTGTTTTAGGCATTTATTCCATCGTTGCTTCACAGTTTCACACAACTAGCTTTAAGTGCTTTCAATGTATACATTTCTGAAATTTTACCTCCACCCTGGATATCAGACTAACATAGCCCAATGTGTTTTTCTCAATTCTTCTTTCTCATCGGTTCCTTCCAAGCCTTTCTTTTCTTGGCCGTGGCAACTTCATTCTGACAATTATAAAGCTTGATGTTATCCTTATTTTTTTCTCTCCATAATTTTTTTTTTAAGACAGGGTCTCGCTTTATAGTTCAGGCTGGCTCTGAGCTCGCTATGTAGCCCAGGCAAACCTGGAACTCAGCGATCCTCCTGCCTCTACCTCCCAAGTGCTGGGATTACAGGCGTGAGCCACCACGCCCAGCACTGTGGTATGCGGTATTGATTGCTGGTGGGCGTGAGTCTCCACACCCAGCATTGTATGTGGTTTCCAGGGATTGAACTCAGGACCTTGCGCTTGCGAGAGACAGGCGCCGGAACCACTGAGCAAATCCTCCGGCCCTTCTCTCCATAATTGATCAAGAAATCTCGTTGGCTTGATCTAGAACCTGACCATATCTCACCACATGCATTGCTACCACTCTGCTCCAGCTTCCATCATGTCCACCCACAGTAATTTCCCGTGCTTCTAACAAGTTGTCTTCAGTCCATCCTTTTCCCCATGATGACTTCGTACCTCTCACTTTCCTGTTATTTTTGAACACCTAGGTGTTCTTGTTAGTGTTACCTCTTGGCTGACACTGGAACATGTGCCAGTGGTGGGGTCTTCGCACTTGGTTTTTCTTCCGCCTGAATGTTCTTCCTCTATTCACTCCTGTTACTCACTTCCTTTAGGTCTTCACTCAAATTTCCCTTCTCAGAGAGACCTTGCTCTGCACTCTTCAACTTTTCAGCTCCCTATGTCCAGATTCCTGGAGCCTAATTTTGGCTCCGGTTTGTTTCAGTTCAACATTTAATCACTTGCTGAGGTACAGTATATGTGACTTATTTGTCTTTGTCATTGTCTCCTGCTCCGCAAGAATACAAGCTCTATATTTTATACATTCCATGTATAAAAATGGGGTCATTTACAAATGATTTAAACTCAAATGGTTTACAGGAGATGTGTAACTGATTTCACCCCTCGGCTTCCACAGGCAATGCAATCAGCATAAGCACAGAGTAAAGACACAGAAGCAAAACAAAACTTCCTGTGAAAACCATATGCTCAGGTAAGTAATGTGAATTCTTGTAGGTAGAGTTGTACATGGAAGGTGGTTCATTTCAGTGGAAACCAGTAGGCAAGAGCTCACGCTGACTAATTTCTCTAAAAAAAAAAAAGATAATTTGCTATTCTTCAGAGTCAAAGGTCAATTTCTGTTATGGGAAAGAAGAGACATAGAAGAAAATAAGATCACAATTGTGATTTAGTCACCTTAATATTAAATAAAATATTTACATTTAGTAGTCTTAATTATCTTTTTTATAATTATAGCTAGTTTTTTAAGGTAAGAATTCATCTGCCTATGATCATGAAAACAGATGTAAGAGACCAAATTTTAAAATATATACTTATAGACTGTGAGGTCTAGACACTTTGCTGTTCATTTCAGTAAAATAAAGCATTTAACTTTAAAAACTGGTGACAGGAAAGGATTCGACCATGATACTAGATGTTCTAAAGTGATAACGTGGAGGCACACTTTTTTCCCAGAAGACATTTCAGTTCTTCCTTCTAACATTTTTACCTCTTAATGTGCTTAGAGAGAAGAGATCTGGGGGCCTGGCATTGAGAATGATTGTTCTGACACCAGGGACCTTCTAACGGCACAAACTGAAGTCAGAGATATTAAACACAGTGTTTAAGGTGGCTGTTATTTCATCATGAGTTTTGTAACTCTGTAGAAGATACTTTAGGAAATTTTTTATTCTACAATGGGATTTTGTAAGAGAATGAAAACTTTTTTCAAAAATTAAGAGTACACTCCTAACTTGATGTGAGACCAGAAAGATAAGAAGTTCCTTGAAGTCATTTGAAGTAACCTTCCCACACAAACCTGTCACCTTAAGACATGACACTTCCTTTCTTTCAATTAAAAAATAATTGGCTACTTGTCTTTTTTGGCCAATTTTTGCATGCTTATTTCTTCTTCCTTTCCAAACAGCTAAAGGAAAAATAAGAGTAGATTAATAGTAGGAGACATAAAGAATAAATTTGAATGCATGAAAGCACACATTGGTCATAGTCTTTTAGTTAAAAGCTAAAGCTGTTGTTCTGAGAATTATAGCATGTATATGTCTTAGAGTAATAAAAAGGAGTCCTTTTCACAAGCCACACTATTGTTCATTAACACAGGGTATTAATTTTGCTGTTAAAATGTGCACAAATAAGTTTTACTCTTCATATGCCTCATTCATTCGACAACTCCCCAACTGTTTCTTTGTATTTTTAATGGTTACTACAATTAATGTACAACACAAACATAAAAGATTTAAAAACTATGTAATTCTTCCTTTTGGAAAAATACAGATGACTTCTGGGCTACCTGGAAGTCAACCCAGTTAGAAGTTTATAAATTCAGTATTTACTCCTCATACTTCATTCTTCAGGAAAAATTTTTTAAAAATGAATTATTTGCTCTTTCTTCTTATAATTTCTTTCATAATACACATTTAGTAGTTTAGACCTCTTACCTTGGAATAGGTTTATTATTTCTGAAATTGTCCTTTCTTGTAAGAAAAATATGACTAATAAGGAAAATGTTTTTGGCCAGAGAATATAAATACAAATACTCTCTGTGTACATGTTTCCTTCACATTATCCCCATGTAAATGTTTCCTCCAATTATCATAATCTGTTTTCTTCTTTGTCTCTCCCTTCTCTTCCTTGCTTACATATCTGTAACTGAATGTATATACAGTTTTGAGTTCTGATTTCTGAATTTCATCTTATGCAAGGATTCATCATGCGTTCTTGACTTTCACGGTACCTTATTTTTTGTCCTACATTCAACCACTGTGAACACAACCCATGCCTAACTCAGGAAAACAGAGTCACTCTCTATGCAATGTCATGAGAATTAATTTACTTTTTTGGACTCCGTTTTATGACACCCTTCCATATTTATTCACTCATCAGTATCTGTGCTGAATAATGACAATATGGAGATAAATAGAATCTGATCTTGTGTTTGCAGAGTTAGTCAGGAAGCTGATGCTTGTAATGAGCTGTACTATGTGTGAGCAGCCCCACAATGATAATATGCACAGAAGATCATGCTAAAGGAGGCAAAGGAAGACCGCATAGAGGAAAAGAGGTGGAGGTGTTACTCTGAAAGTCTACCAGAGAGAAGTGCAGAACATTTCCCAAAGAGGAGCAAGCCTGAGGGGAAGATGGAAGTATAAGGTGTCTTTTTTTAGACACAAATCAGATACAGAAAATGAATGACCAGGCTAGAAATGATGCAATGGAAAGGGCTGAGGATTTTGGAGAACTAAAGTGTATGTCTCATTAAAGACAGAGCCATTGCTTAGCTTGGCCCATGGGCCTTCAGCTAACCGTCCTGGGCACTCAGCCTTTGAAAATGATTAGTTCTGGATAGTAAGAGTGGGGGGAGTGTTCTGAAGGATGGCTGAGCCGGCAGACAGTGTTAGAAGATAGAGGTGGAGAGACAGGTTGAAGGTTATTTATAAAAGACCTCTATTCCTTACATTGAAGGTTTGGATTTCATTTTAAAGTTAACAGAGAACAATGAAGCAGTTTTACTTGGAAAAATAGTATAACAATTCGGCTTATGACTTTTTAAAGATATTCATAGTAACTATTTTTTATTTAAAAATGTCTGACTATTGATTTTATGATATCTTCATAGTGCTAGTGCATCTAAAAGTAGCTTAAGCACTTGTGTACAGTCACAATTAGTGTTAATCAAGGGCTCAGGGATTAAATGAACCATTGAACAACTCTGTTACCACCGCATGGCATGTGCTTGCAGCTGGGATTGTGCAGACTGGGTGTCCATCCATGGCTGTCTCATTATGAGAAAGGCTTGGCAGTGGTAGGGGCTTTACTAGCACATACATGGCCCTGGATTTGATCTCCAACACCACAGAAAATAAATAAATGAAAGAGTAAATCAATAGGCCCAAGTAGAATAAGTACATTAACATGCATTCATCTTTTACTCTTTTATATGTTTTATACTTTGTCTAGAGAGCTGGGCTGGATTTGAGATGACTAGAAGGTTGTGATTCACTCCTGGCATTGCTTTGGACACAGACTCCTGTATTAGCCCTCTGCCTCCACTCTCCTTTTGCCCACTGAGACCCAACAATGAGTGAGCTCAAAGGAAAAACACTGCTGTTTTCTACCACTGCTTCAGGCCAGATTCAGGGCCAGCGTGTCACCAGAATTGTACATGTCGTCATATTAGAAACCTATAGGAAAGCTTAGCATGCTCTTTGGCATAAAGAAATGGGTCCTTGATGACCCACACTCATGCACATGGAGGTGTATGAATTCGTAGTGATGTCTAGTGTTCTTGCCGTCAAGTTAGTCTGGGATAGAAACTCTGTTAAAAAGAGTGTCTTCTCTTGTCCTCTCCCCCCACCCTCATGGTGTTAAGCAGGGTCTCTGACTTTACTCAGGTCCAGACTGAGTTTGGGGTCAAAAGTTGAAACTAATGAGTAAAACTGGACTCTGAGCTTTTAGTCACGGGAGGTTTTAGAACTAGGACATGACTGTCTTTCCTTATTAGGAAAATGTCACCTCAGACTTTTAGCAGCCCAGAGGAAGTAAGGCAGGAAAAGTCATTTACAAGTGGAACTCTGGTTTGGAAGTGACAAGAAAAGCTTCTGTGAAGATCTTGGTTAAATCATATTTCCGTCATCTCTCAGTTGGTGCAGTTGGAACGTGGAAATAATCACCACTCTTTCACTCAGTGTGCATTGAGCTCTGCAGGAGGAACTGATGGCACCTATTATTATTTTTATTGGTTAAAAATTACAGTTGTAAAAAAAAGAAAGGACAATCCCCTTAAACTCTGCATTAATTATCACCGTCTTTATATTAAAAGACTAACCATACAGCAGCTAGCCTTTAATTTGACATCTCCTTTAATGAATTTCTAAGGAGTGTCGTGTTTACTTGATGTCTCTGAAGTACAAATGGTAAAAGTGAAAATGAAAACAATTGAAGAACACATGATGCAATAGAAAATTCCTGGTCTTTTGACCCCTCTGCCCGGTATACCTTGGTGGTCACAGAAAGACATAACCAAGCTTCCTCACAGATGCTGTCCATATCAACACAACCCTTCTATTCCCACTTTCACCCAAAAAGGGGAAAAAGATATCCATACTTAGGGGGAACTTTGGAACTCAACTTTCATGGTTTGCCAACTTCCCTGTTCTAACTTTCACTAGTTTCATTATCAGTATCAAAGCGTATACAGCCTGGCATCATTTTCACGTGTTTCCATTCTTAGTACTTTTTTAAATGATTCTTTTAACCTTTTCTTTTATTATTGTCTATAAACTGCATTTTTATTGGCTTCAACCCATTTTGGTGAAGACCCTTTGCCTTAGGCTAATTTAAAAGGAAAGTTTGGGTTCTTCCTTGCGACTCATCTTTCCTCTTTCTGAGAGAGGTGGGCCATCTACTGTTGCCTTTTGGTATGACTTTCAAAACTAGAAAATTCTGATGGCCGAGCAGGGATAAGTTTATAAAATAACTACCAACAGTTATATATTTATACTTACAACTTAAGCTATTATCCAAAAAACTCAGCTTTTTAAGCATAGAAGTTTTTGGGAATTGTTATCACTGTACAAGGAACGTTCTTTTCCCTGAAACTGGCAGGGCGGGTGCTAGAAAGGGCAGGTGAAAGCCCTTGAGTGTTCAGAGCTCTGATGAAAGGAGCGAAATGCTACTGTCTCTGCTGCCCACTAGCTCACCCGGGAGCTTTGAAAATCAGTCAGGCACCTCTCTAAAGAATTTGAATTTAATTGGTCTGGGATGAAGCCCAAGGATTAGTATTCTTTTCAAAATTCTCCATATGACTTGAGTACATTAGAATTGAAAGCTGCTACTATGAGTTTGCTACTTCTTATTTCCCGGAGCTGTTATTTTTCTTTCCATCAAGCAAAAAAGGCTGCCTTGCCAAACTTCTTACAAAGTAAAAGCTCCCTTGTGGAATGTTTGTAAAAAAAAAAGTTTCCAGAAAGTAAGGGTCATGAATGAACAAAGCCAAATGATCAAATCCCACTGTAGACAAGTCAGAGCCAAAAAAAATTCTCTCTTGACTTTTTGTGCTCTTCAATTAAATGTGCAGAAGGAATCAGATTGACATGATTTTGTTCAAAATCCTGCTCTCCTTTTTCCTTGTGTCAACATTCACAAATTCTTTTAGTTCACAAATAGAAAATGAGGTAGATCATAGACATTTGCAAGAATTATGTCAAAGAGTGCCCATCCAGACTTAGAGCTCAACCCTGTAACCAGGATACCAGAGGTGCTAAGTGAAAGTTAGAATTGTTACTGGTAAAGGAAACTCGATTGGGTAGTGACTAATATTTAATTTGTCTCTGTACACGTCTTTTAATTTTTTTGACCTAAGTGTAATGGGACTCCTTAATTAGATTCTTTACAAAAAATTATGTTGAACTTTGTGTAATGAACTCTGGACTTTTGATGCATAGCTAAACACTTTTAACTAAATTTAACTGTGATTTTACTGCCAAAATATGCCCTTACCACTATGACTAGACTAGGGCCTGCTCACGTGAGAAGAAAGGAATAAACTAATGTCTGTTTTCCTCTTAGAATCCTTCTAAGATGCTAATGACAGTGTAGGGGTTTGCTCCAGAGGTCAAAAGATGCAAGTTGGGCTTTTTTTTTTGCTTTAAAGTTGCTTTATAATAGTCTTAAAAGGAAACTTAAAACTAATAACAACACACCTACCTATTATCCCTCTTACTCTGGCATACTTGTTTAAATTTCTTCTAGCCTTCTTTTGTTCTATTTGTATCTCCTTACCCATGTTATTCTCCCAGAGTGGAGGATCACTGTATCTGTTTTGCATTTGATCTTTTCCCCTTAGGCCTCAAAGCTCAGTAATTAGAAGCGTGGGCAAAAGTGCCTGAGTCCATGCCTTCCAAGTCTCCGATACATCCGGCAAGTGACCTCAAGCCCCCAGTTTAACTTTTCTGTGGTTCATGGAATTATGAGTGTTTAGTAAGAAGATATTCTATAACTGAGCTACTATTGAACAGTTTTGTGACTCCTTATAATTTGGTAAATTATGTAAACATTTTCATTATTTAAATGTTGACAATTTTTTTAACCAATGAAACTGTGTGAGGACTAGAAATTGTGTACACTGTATCTTTATATATTCTAATTTATCTACTTTTGTGGTTCAGATTGAATCAATTTTAATTGAGTGTATCTAACTGTATCAAGCAGGTGTATGTAGACAACAAGGATAAAAAATGGTTACTTATTGAAGATGATATCAGGCAACACACAAGACATAAGATTATACAAAATGATTTATGAGAGTTTGCTACATATTCAAATTCAAGTAAGCCTCATCACGTTATGGTGTTGATGAAGAGACATGTAATAGCCCTATGCTCCACACTTTCTATATTCCACCCTGAAACAACCATCCAGCGATGTACCAAGGTTGTGGAAAAATTTGTAACACTAATTCTATTTGACCACTTCCCATCATGCTCCTGTTATTTCCTGGGCTAAGTGCTAAAAATGCAACATGAAAGAAAAGAGAAATGGCCTGACCTCCCAGAGCTTCCCATCAAGCAACAGAGAGAGGAGAGAGAGAAAGAGAGAGAGAGAGAGAGAGAGAGAGAGAGAGACAGACAGACAGACAGACAGACAGACAGACGGAGAGAGAGAAATTATACGAACATTTGCACAACTATAAAATTTTATCTGTGACGTGCTAGACAGCAACACTGCATGGCACAGTGAAAGTCCAGAATTTAGGTTCTTGACTGACTTTGGAGGTCAGAAAAAAACTAGCCTGAAAAAAATCATGGTTACGTCGAGTGTAGATGGATGCATTGTCATTGATTAGGTGAAAAGAAAGGAACGAGCATCCTAGGCATAAGGAACAGAAAGTGCAGAAGTCCCGTTGCAGGAGGAAGCAGAGCCAGTAAAGGGAATTGAAAGAAGGCCAGGTGGCTAACCCTGTGACACAGTGGAATGAATTGCTCTTGTATGGATGAAGCCACTTGTGTCTTGGGGTGGCCTCCATTTACTTCTGAGTGTCAATTCCACACATGTCTGCCTGACTCCATATTCAGTGACCTCAAATTGTAGCCAGAAGTTGGTCAAGGTAGATACTTTTATACTCTAAAAATTGGCCAGCTCCACCCTGCAGAGTCAGCCACCAGTCCACCGCTGGATTAGACTATGTGGAACTATGTCCAGATTCAGAATTGATCCATTCCAGGTGGTTCTGGATCTGATATTTGAAATGGAAGAAACATTTCTTGGGAGGTAGAAAGGGACTGACTTCCAGTGGTTATCAGGAAGCTGGAGCAAATGAATTAGATATAAAAATGTCATCTCCTTTACTCTCTCTTTTCTTCATGCCTGTTCTTTTACCTCCCCTTCCCTTCTTTCCGCTCCTCAAAAATTATGATCTAGGGTGGGAGGGTGGGCACCGAGGATCTGGGGCGTGGGGTGCTAGAAGGAGCAAACACCCAGAGAAAGAGCCGAAGGCAGTAAGATCTACTTCTGAAGTGCAAGGTGGCTTCTTTTCTGCAGCTGGTGCTGGCGCTGCCCTGGGAAATGAGAGGTGAGTGGCGGCCTGTGGGGGCTGGTGCTGAAGGAGGGTCAGCAGCTGCCAGCAAGTAGGGCAGCAGCAGGAGTGTGCGCAGGGGGGCTCCGCAGGAGGTGCAAGGTGGAGGTGCCTGAGGGAGAGGTTCCCGTCCCCGGGTCTGAGGGAGGGGCCAGACCCCGTAGAGTATGTGGTGTGGAGGGCTGAGCCGCTTTATCTGTGAAAACAGGAAGAATGCAAAAGGGAAGAGAAGACAAGGAGAAGGGAGGAGCTCGCCCTCAGCAACAGGAAAATTTCAAGATAGCTGAATTACAAGTTTTGTTTATTCTGGACACTATTTTTTTTAAATTTTTGCTCTTGAGACAGGTTCTCAAATCTGGGCTGGCTTTGAGCTTTAACAATATCATATATATCATATACATATGGTACATATATCATATATAAACATACATGTTTTCCATATGTATGCTATATGTTACATATCATATACCATATATGTATATATCATGTATGATATATGTATATATTATTATATATCACATATATAATATATGATATGCGTATGATATATTATTATATCATATATAATATATATGTATATATTATATATGGTATGTGTGTATATATATATATATATATATATATATATATATATATATATATATATATATATATATATATATGTTTTTTCAGTCCTGGGAATTAAACTCAGGATCTTGAGTTTGTCAGGAAGGCACAGTGCCACTGAGCTAAAGCCCCGGCCCAAACATCACATTTTCTTTTCTTTTTTTCCTGTTAACCAAGGGTCTTGGGTTTTTGCTCTGTGTCGTTTCTCATGCGCATGGTTTTGCTTCCCAGTCATCAGATACGTTGCAGCCAGAGAATGGGACACCCCAGCTCTTTTCTGAATAGTGTAGCCCTGTTCATCTGAGGCAGCGACTCACAATCTTGAGGTGTTGCAAGAGTTTTCTTTTTTCCGTTCAGCCTTTGGCCTAACGAGACGGCACGCTTCGGAGCCTCGCCTCCCGGGGCTGGAGCCTGGTGCTGACGTGTTGCTGCAGGCTTCAGCCATCAGCCAGCTGCATGCTGCCTCCACCTCCTCGTCTTGTTCCTCTCCTGGCACAGGCTGCCCAGGCAGACTTTGAAGGCAAGAGTCGATGTGCCATTTCAGCCATAAAAGGACGAACTGATGAGGGGCTAGAATGAGGGGCCCATCCTATTAACGGAGAGAGTAACTGGTCAGCTAAAATTCAGCACTTTGCCTTTAGCGCCTCAAACTTCCTGTCCTTCCCTTTCTAGATCCTTCCCTTTCTAGTTCCTTTACTGGCAGAATCTAGACAGTTCATTTCCACCGAGGTGTAAATGACTGAAAAAATTTACTTATAATTGCTGTTACTGCTATGCACATTTCATCAGGGAAAATAGTTCAGCAAAAAGTGAAGCACTAAAAAGTACATAACAGAAACACCATATTACAGGATGGAAAAAATTGTCTTGCAAAAAAGGTATCCTCATGACACCTTTAATATTATTTTCCCCACTTGAAAGGTTTCTCCTAGAGACTAAATATGAACAGACATAGAAAGCTTATGTATTTTGGGTAGGAAGGCTCCCATCATAATGAATCCAGAACAGATGGATGAAATCATTTCTCACATAGTGATGATGGCTAATAACATATACTGTTTAAAATATGAGAAAGAAAAGGTCAATTTTGGTAAAATTTGTTGAGAGCAAGGATCTAGTGGCTTCAGTCTCATAGAAAGTTACATTTGTCCGTCAACACTATTTCCAGTGCCCATTTAAATAACTCTAGAAAAAGTCTAAAAAAGAAGAAACACACACACACACACACACAAAACCCTTAAAAACACTGATAGCTTATGTTTGTGTTTCCTGAGAATAAAGGGCCTCCCTTACTTTTAACATACTTTTCAACAGATCTAATTCAAACAAGAAATGCTCAAGCAAGAAACTGAAACACATCATTTTATCCCCCAGTTCTTGCTCAAAATGGTAACTTGCATTTTGAGGCTATGATAGGATATTGGGGCTCAGTCAAATGAGTATCACGAGGTCATGCATGGGGCTGAATTTGGAAATTTGATCGACTAATTCTAGAAATGAAGGGTAGGGATCTGTGCAGATGGAAATGAAGGCCAATTAGACATGATTAACATGTAGATTCAAAAATAAGATAGCACAGGATTTTACTCTGAGACTTTGCCAGTAGAGTTTAATAAATTAAAATGAAATGCAGTCAAGTTGAGACATTAGAAACTCAAGTTAGGCAATGCTGTGCAAACGTCTTAAGACCAAGACATAGTTAATGGATCCTTGAGCTTGGGGAAGATGGATTCCCTAAAAGTGAATAACCAGTTCTTTTGTGGTTTGATGACCTTATCCACTCTCTGCAAGAAAGGATCTACAGAGCAAACAGAGGAGAAAACAACACTTTCAATTCAGGCAAGTATCAGACTTAGGGATGCATGTAAAGTTTTAGAATTGCCAAAAGTTCTCAACATTTGCTGACTTTTAGTGATGGGTGTTTGCCTCCATATATGTACAGGGTACATAATAATAATGGCTCTACTCAGTTGCTATGAAAGGAAAATTAGGGAATTAAATGTAAATTATACTTTTTAGACATAAGAGTAGATGATTAGAAAATAGAAGCAAGGATAATAATTTCTGTTGTTTTTTTTTTTAAGCACCTCTTGTGCTCTTCCTAAGATTTCATTTCCACACAGCTTAAGGCTGTTATGGTGCAAATTGCACCTTGCTTAAGGGCAGCAAGATTTTCTTAATGACTATCTGCACATCATTTTAGAATCTTGAGGGAGGAATGTTATTAGAGGATGGAGCCACAAATGCATTCTGAGCAGGAGAAAGCTGCCCCCGCCCATGGCCGCAGGCTTTGATCTCATCAGTGCTCATAAAGTCAGCTGAATTTCTGCCTTATGTTTTATAGGGACTTTCTTCTAAGGAGAGCAAAACTCCACGCAGACATTATCTAATTCCTCCTCATAATATTCATGTAGGGTTGGGTGAGGCTGGTGTTATTATTACCCAACCCATTTTACGGATGGGAAATAAAAGAGAAAGGTAAATGACTTTCCCAAGGTCAGAGAGAAGTTGAACAGAGCCAGGAAGATTCTTTGTGGGGCTTCTCAGTAGTCCAGAGCTTTTGTATGCAGCCCTAAGAAATACCAGGGAACAGTGGGAAACCTACCCGTGGGTCAGGGAGGGCTGAGACGGGAGAGGAGCACTCAGAAGTGGAGGACTGAGTCCCACTTGCCGCTTCTGTTTGCTCACTGTCTGATGTATTAGCACCCTTTCTTTAAAACAGGCTATATAGAAGTGGTTGGATTAGAGGAAATGATGCCTTTTCAAAGGATGGTACTGGAAGACATAGTCTGCATCACAGTAGTGTCCCAGAGGATGAAGTTGGTGATCCTTTTGCCAAGATTCATTTCACGAATATAAAAGCTGATCATCCTATCTACTTTATTATCTAGATCTATTTCAAAATGTGCAGTAAAAATGGTTCATTGTCATTTTAGTGTAGAATTTATATAATTTTGATGCAGTAAGTGAATGCTTAGTTCTTTCTTTTCCCTTGATTTCACAGCCTTCAGTTAGATAAAATCATATTAGCTGGAAGATCCTAGCTAAGGCGAGTCTCAAGTTGTGTACAGAGCAAGAGTAGGGGCTGCTCCTGTTCTCTGTGGGTGAGAACTCTGAAGCTCTTCCTCCTGTGTCCTATGGTATAGCTTTGACTCAAGACCAGGGCAGCACTGGGGTCTGGGCCAGGGGACAGTGTTGAGGGTAGTCACCTGGCTGCAGTTAGAATCCCCTGCTCTCCAGCCACAGTGTTACTTGAAACACAAACAAACAAAGAACTGGATCATTACTGTCTGAATGTTTTTAATTTAAGGGAAGATATTTCTCCTAGAAGGTACCTCAGACTTTAGAAAAGTGATTCCTGGTAGATAACCAGTCTAAAATAAGTGACAGATCTAAATCCTGGATTTAGCATGATGTCACTTCATATTCACCCATGAGATATAACTGTCAAATAAAAAATTGTACTGAACTTAATAAATGTAAATGTTAGTCTTAAAGTGCATGTTTTTTGAATTGTATGAATCCCTGTGTTTAGAGAATAAGTGGTCCTACAGATTAGAATGGCTCCTCTTATCACTTTGAATAAATGAGAATGGAAAGAAAAAGGAACTATTTATTGGTGACACATAATGTTCAATGATTATAGCATTTCTGAGGCCAAACAATGTTCTTATTCAGAGCTGGAAAGTCTGTGTTCCAAAAATTTATACAATCATCTCTCTTTTTTCAATGTGGTGGGGACTATATTTACCTTTTTCTTCTCATTCAGTTGATCTGTTCCATAGCCAGTCTCACACGTGGAAATATGAAATGAGATCTAGCACTGTTGTATGTGGTATTGATTGTTGTTGGGCGTGAGTCTCCACGCAACTTGTTGTTATTTTTAGAACATTAAAACTACTTATTTCTTTTTTTGGAGGGAAAAAAACCTAATGACAGTATTTAAAATGGAATCTTTCAGTATCTGCCAGGCACTGCTATCTTAAAAGAATAATTTCACTCTCTTAAACAAGGATTTAATTTCACAATATCTATCATACATTTTAGGATTTAAGAGCAGGTTTAGGTTCACAGCAAAGTCGAGGGATAGGTACAGAGGAGTCCCAGACATCCTCTGCTCCAGCACATACCAGCCTCCCTCTACAGGAGGGGACATTTGTCACAGTGGATGAATCTGTACTGACTTAACAATATTGCCCAGAGCACACAGCTCCCATTGGAGCTCTTTGTGTTGTACACTCAGTGGGTTTGAGCAAATAAGTAATGCTGTGCCCCCAACATTATAGTATACCAAGAATATTTTCATTCTTCCGAAAATCCTCTGTGCTTGGCATGTTGATCCCTTACCCTCCTCTAACTTCTGTCTGTTCCAGGAGATGGAATTATACAGTTTGTAGACACACACACACACACACATACACACACACACACACACACACACACACACTTCTCCGGTACTGAGTGACATTTCCATTCCATTGTTGTCTGGAGATACAACAGTTCATTTATATATCACCTACTGAAAAGCATTTTAATAGCTTCCAAGTTTTGGTAATTAGGAATAAAGCTATCATAAACATTCACATGCAGGTTTTCATGTGCATTCACTATTTGTTTCAGCTTGAAATATTTGGAAGATTACTTACTTTACATATATTAGTGTTTTAAAGATTTGTTAAATTGGGCCGGAGGGTTAGCTCAGTAGTTCCGGCGCCTGCCTCACAAATGCAAGATCCTGAGTTCGATCCCCAGTAACCACATACGATGCTTGGTGTGGAGACTCACGCCCAACAACAATCAATACCACATACAACAGTGCCGGGCATGGTGGCCTGTAATCCCAGCACTTGGGAGGCAGACAGGAGGATTGCTGAGTTCGAAGCTTGCCTGGGCTACATAGTGAGCTCAGTGCCAGCCTGAGCTGCAAAGCAAGACCCTGTCTCAAAAAAAAAAAAAAAAAAGATTTGTTAAATTGTACTTGTAACTATCCGGAGAGCACAATTTTCATGGAGCTTAAACTTGTGAATTGTACACACATCATTGTAAAAGTGGGAGATCAGCTCAGTTGCAAAGCCTTAAAGAGCTTCTGTGGCATGAGGAATATATTTGGCCTGAACTTTTAGGTATATTCTCATTAAAATATGAAGGTTAATTACAGTGTGTTTTCCAACATTGTTTCAGGACACTGAAAGTATGAGAACAAATGCTTTAAAATTTGTCTCCCAAGTCTTTGTCTAGAGGATAAAATGATCAGGTGGGGGGAAAAACCTAAATGCTCACAAATCAATTAATATTTATAAATTTCGTGATTTTCTCCCTGGACTAAGCACTGAGGAGATGTCAGACTGATATGCTGAATTGAAGTTGAGTTATTCTTTACCCCTGCAAAATGTGTGTTGTTGTATATGTGCATGAGTCTAGATGTGTACACACTGGACATTACCTAAGAAAATGTTTACACTCACTAAACTAATGAAAGGTGTAATCACTCACTTAATTTACTTAGTTTTCTCTGGACATTCGATTAGAAAAACCTTTATAATGTGCTCAGAGGAACTCAATAATAGTCATTGTACTGCTCGGTGAGCTTTGAGCACACATTAGGACTACATCCCCTCCAACCATTATTTAGTAGAAGAGAGTTTATCTTTTTGGTTCACTCAAGACTTCTGTCACCCACATGGCCTGTAAATAAAGGGGTTAAAGAAAAAGCTAAGAACTTCCAGAATGACCGTAGGCTACAGGGATAATAAGAAAGTACCAACAATGTGGCATATTTATAAAAATTTGGCAAATACCAGAAGGATGTGGATGGGATGGGGAAGGATAGTCACCTTCCCTCAGTTTGCCCCAGTGCAGGAGCAGCTAAGTCAGGTCCCAGCCTGACTTGCTGGGGAAGTCCGGTTTAGCAGTCTCAAAATTTTCACTGTTGTTCAGCTACAAAAGAAGAGAAGGGTTTTTTGTTGTTGTTGTTGCACTATTTTATTCTGATTTTAAGAAGTGTTTCAGCAAGTTTAGGAAGAGGAAGTTAAGTTTATGCCAAGTTATCACTGATTTTTGTGGGCATTCCCTCTTGCTCTCCTCCAGAGGTGGGAATTCCCCTACCTCTCTCCTTGCTGCGCCCCCGTCCCCATTCCTTGGTGGGGCCACTTGCATGTCGGCCTTTTCTCCTAGCTCTGCCCCCCTCCATCAGAACCCAAGCCTACGCAAAGAGGTCTTGAGGTGCTTGAATACAGTACAACAATTGAGATGGAACTTTACCCTTTAATTAGTCTTTTTCCTCAACTCAGAATATAGCTCTTCGTAGATACAAAAGAAGACTTTCTTACTTGATTATCTAAAAACTTGTATACATAAAGATGAATATTTGTATTATTTTACTTCGTTGGTTCTGGAGATGGAACCCAGGGCTTCACACATATTTGGCATATGCTGTATATTGATCTATTAGAACAGTCCAGCTTTGTCACTTTAGAGTTTTGTAAATGTAGTTTTGTAACTTTAAGATCGAAACTGCTGTTATGTTGTTGTCCTTCATTACATTAGAATAGAATAAAAACATGAAGATAATAAACTGTCACACACAGTAGTATTTTCAGTTTCTTCTTTTATAGACTATGAATTTTATAGACTATTAATTTCTGTATATTGACATTATCAGTCACCTGTAACATTTATTTTTTGAGTATTAAGAATTACTTGAGTGTAGAAGTTACCGTGAAGGAAATAGTAGGATTTTTTTTTCCATTTGCAAAGGTGGAGTAATTAAACATCATTTTAATTTTGGAGACTATTTTTTATATTCAAAGGCTGGCTATAGGGGAATACCATGCTGGAAATGATAGTATTGTTGGGATGTTAGTCTTGTACGAAGCATCCAGATGTGTTTACTTGTGAGGCTGATTTGTAAAAGTTATTAGAAGAGAGGTTTTATGCTGTTCTGGGATCAAATGTGGTCCTGAGGCCTAAGGACATAGATACATGCATCTTGAGTTCTTTGTTCTTTCATATAAGGGAGAGGATCAGTATTATTCATTTATTGTTTTTCTTTTTGTAGAACTGTAGATTAAACCCAAGGCCTCACACATACTAGGCAAGTGCTCTACCCCTGAGCTATAAACCCAGTCCTTTATCAATTAATCTTGTACTTTCGGTGCCAACATGGCTTGGCAGAGCACTGGTGCTTGTCCTGTCTGCATTTAACATTTTGATACCTTATTTATCATGATTTTTATGTTAATTTAAAATGTAAAACCGTTGCCTTAAAATATGATATCCCTGGGGGCTGGAGGGTTAGCTCAGTGGTTCCGGCACCTGCCTCGCAAGCGCTAGGTCCTGAGTTCAATCCCCGGTAACCACATATAATGCTGGGCATGGAGATTCATGCCCACCAGCAGTCAATACCACATACCATAGTGCCGGGCGTGGTGGCTCACGCCTGTAATCCCAGCACTCGGGAGGCAGAGATAGGAGGATTGCTGAGTTCGAGGCTTGCCTGGGGTACATAGTGAGCTCAGGGCCAGCCTGAACTACAAAGCGAGACCCTGTCTCAAAAAAAAAAAAAAATGATTCCCTGGATTACTAAATTTTCGGGAACACCCTTAGATTTTGTGCCTAAAGCAAGTGCAACCAAGATGGACTCTTACCCTCTCTCTTTGTTCTGTCTCTCCTTCTCTCAAGAGTAGGATGGTCCACTCAAATCACTTAGAAGGCTTTGCATCTAGTTCACAATGTTGATCATAACTGTGATGTGTATATATAATGTACCAATAAAGATTCAAATTAAAAAAAGAATGCTTTGTATCAGGAATGGTACAGAGATGTTTGATGAGTGATTGGTGATTCTGCTGATAAAGACTATGTACATTTGGGGGCCTGGTGCCTTCCAATAAAGTAAGTCCAGGGCCCTGAGCTGAGGGCCTATAACATTGTGCTTCATGACCTCTCCTGAGGAGGGGGAGAGGGGGACACTGCTCTCTAAGAACAGCATGCTCATTCACTGCACAGAATCATCTGCTGGCTCATCTTAAAGGCAGCTCCTGGGCTGTGTGAATGGCTGGTGCTTCCCGTGAAGAGCCGGTGAAGACCAACCCTCTGTGTTCACTCAGAGAGCCTAACATTCTGAAAAGATGCTCCAGCAAGTTACATAATTTCTGTGCTCAGTTTCTGTACAAATCATGAGGACATTAGGAATTCTCACCTTATGAGAGTTCTGTGAGGAGAAAATGAATTAACTCATGGAAGTTAAAGAAGGTTCCTTCTTTTAGGTAGAGATAAAGATGGTTATCTTTTTATTAACGTTGCAATCCCAGGAGGCAAGAGAGAAAAGGAAACTAAGACAATTTTAGTCTTCTAGTCTTCAAAATACCAGAGGGTGGGGTTGGGGATTTAGCTCAAGTGGTACCATGCCTACTTTGTGCCTACTTTGGAACACAAGGGCCCAAGTTGGATCCCTGGTACCACAAAACAAACAAACAAAACTTCCAGAAGGTGAGAAATTTATAAAGGATAGAGTTTTGTTTATTAAGCTTACTGTTCAGGAGGCCAGGAGGTCCAAGAGCCAGCACCTGTTCAACCAATAAGAAGTCTTTGGGGTGCATCACAGCATGGAGGGGTGCATCACATGGTGTGACAAAAATCCAGAGAGAGCTCCCCTTTATAGCAGTATGGCTCAATCACTCTCAAAGTCTCACCTCCAAAAACCATGGACATAAACTGAGGATTACATTTCCAACATGTGAAATTTGAGGAATACATTGTAATTGTAACAGGCAAAAAGGAAGGGAATGTTACTGGGGAATATGAAAGGGGATATTACTGGGCTGGACAGTTATCCTAATCATTTGATCTCAACGTACTTCTCTGAAAGAGTGCCTGAAACACCTAGAAAGGACCTTGGCAGGAAGAAAACAATGAACCCTTTCTGTGCCTTTTCTCTCATTGTTCAGAATTGAACTTAGGTGTTGGTGCTGTGACACCAGCATGTGTCAGAGTTGTATGTGCTGGAAGGAAAGTGGAATGCTCCATGGCCCATCCCCCTGGGGTTCAGTTTCCGCAGTTGGTTCCTGGTCAGTCACAACCTAGCACGGTGAACCCTATGGCTCCTGCTTTCTACAGCAGGAACATTATGTACCATCTGTTGGGACCTGGACTTTCCACACTACCCCAACTCTGGAACTCAACTACTGCTCCCATGGCAAAGAGAACTCTTGTGTCTTTAAGGCACACACTTATGTTTGGATCTGGTTGATGCCTGTGCTTCATTACCTATCTTTTTGATTGTCAAATGTTAGTTATTCTTTTGGTCTCTTGCATCTCAAGATGCATCTCAAATGCCACCTCTTCAGAAAGGCCTTCTAATGACCAGAGAGAGCAGCTTTCTTTACCCTTAGATATAGACATATGCATGTTTTTCTTCTCTTAAATGTTTATTTGTGTGTGTGTGTGTGTGTTTTTAAAAAAAACATATACTTTTACCTGGGTGTGTTTGTGGATTCCTGTAATCCCAGCACTGTGCAAGGCTGATGGAGGAAGATGGTGAGTTTGAGCTCAGTCTGGGCAATTTACCATCTTAGTAATACACTATCTCAAAATTTAAAAATTAACTAAAGGTTTAGGGATGTGACTCAGTGAGAAGGCTGTGTTCAATCCCTAGTATTTCAAAAGGGAAAAAAAAGTACACTGTAGCCTCAAGAATGAAGAACATTTTTGCATGTTTTCTTCCTAGTTCATATTTACTTATCATATTTTGGTTTTCATTTACACCTTTAATTTTTCATACTAGATATGCTATTTACACATCTGTGTCTTATTTATTTCACTTACAAATATTTACTCAATGTAAATCCATTTGAGTATGATTCAAATTTATCATTCTTTATAATTAATACTCCATTTTATTTTTTAAAAAGCCACATCTTCTTTATCCAGTCTCCTATTGATTGGCACTGGGCCATTTCCAAGAGTTAGCCGTTACACATTGAGCTGCTATAAACATAGGTGTTCATGTCATTGTGGTATTCTTTTAATTCTTTCGTGTATATAACTAGCAGGGGAATAGTCAGGTCCAGTGTGAACTTGAGTCCTAGTTTTTTAAGGAATCTCCACAATAATCTCCATAGTGGTTGCACCAGTCTACCTTCCTACCAAGAGTGGAGAAGGGTTCCTTTCTGCCCACAGCCCTGTCAGCATTTATTTTTGGTTGATTTCTTGATAGCAGCCAGTCTTTGTGGAGTGAGATAGAACCTTGGTGTTGTTTTCATCTGCATCTTTCTAATGACCAGCAATGTTGAACATTTCGTCATATGTTTTTTAGCTGCTTTTTCTTTTTCATCCAAAAAATGTCTTTTCACTTCAGGGGCCCAATTTTGGATTGGGTTTTAAAATTTGGAGTAGCTGACACTTTTAAGTTCTTTATATACTCTAGATAGTAGTCCTTTGTCTGAGGAGAAGCTAGCACATTTTTTCCATATTGTAGGTTGTCTTTTCACTCTATTGATGGTTTCTCTTGCTGTGCAGAAGCTTTTTAATAAGATGAGACCCCATTTCTTGATTCTTTCTGCTAGTTCCTGTGCTGCTGAGGTTTTGTTCATAAAGTCTTTCCCTATGCCAATGTCTCCAAGAGTTTTACCTAATCTATCTTCCAGCAGTTTTAGTGTTTCTGTTTTAATACTTAGGCCTCAAACCACTTTGATTAGCTTGGTGCATGGAGAAAGAGACAGATCTAGCTTTAGTCTTTAGCAAGTGGAAGCCCAGTTTTTCCAGCACTACTTGTTAAAAAGGCTGTCTTTCCTCCATTAAGGGAGTTTGGCTCCTTTGTCAAAGAGGAGGTGGCTTACTCTATCTGGGGTTGTTTCTGGATCTTCTAATCCATTCCCCTATTCCTCAGTTCTGTTTCTTCACCAGTTCCATGTTGTTTTTCACACAGTGGCTTTGTAGTAGTTTCAAGTTGGGGACTCTGGTACCCCTACCATGATCTTGTCTAGGATTGCTTTTGCTATTCTAGGTGTCTTGCGGTTCCAGATAAATTTTTGGATTATTTTCCCTAGCTCTGTAAAATCTGTTATTGGGATTTCAATCAGGATTGCATTGAATTTATATAGTAACTTTGGCAGGATGGCCATTTTGACGATCTTCATTCTTCCTACCTAGGAACAAGGGATGTCTTTCCATTTTCTGCTATCCTCTTCTATCTCTCTTTTCAGAATGCTGTAGTTTTTAGAGTAGAGATCTTTCCTTTCCTTTGTTAGACTGATTCCCAGATATTTCATTTTTTGAATGCAATTGTGAAAGGAATTAATTCCCTGATTTCTCTTTCAGTGAGCCCATTGTTCATATATACAAAGGCTACACTTGCGTGTTAACCTTGTATCCACCTATGCTATTAAATCTGGCAGTTAAGTCTAGCCATCTTTTAACTGAGTTTTTAGGATCTTCTATATAACGTATCATGTCATCAGCAAATAATGACAGTTTAACTATATTCCTTTTATTTCTTTCTCTTGTCTAATTGCTGTGGTTAGTGTTTCCGGAACTATAGCGAACAGGAGTGGTGATAGTGACATCTTTGGCTAGATCCTGATCATAGCATGAAAAGTTTCACTTTTTTGGGGACAGGGTCTCACTTTGTAGTTCAGGCTGACCCTGAGCTCACTCTGTAGCCCAGGCAAGCCTCCATCTCACAGCAATTCTTTTACCTCTACCTTCTGAGTGCTGGGTTTATAGGCATGAGCCGCCACACCCAGCACTGTGGTATGTGGTACTGACTGCTGGTGGGCATGAGGCACCACGCCCAGTATTATTGTATGTGGTTACTGGGGATAGAACCAGAGACCTTGTGCTTGCTAGGTGGAACTGGAACCCCTGAGTTAAATCTCTGGCCTGAAAGGTTTCACTTTTGGCCATTTAATGTGATGCTGGCTGTTGGCTTCTCCTAAACAGTTTTTATGATTTTGAGATAAAGACCATCTATTCCAGTTTTCTGTAGGGTTTTAATTATGAATCAGTGTTGGGTTTTCGTTGAATGCTTTTTCTGCATCTATTGAGATGATCATATGGTTTTTGTCCTTGAGTCTGCTAATGTAGTGTATTACATTTATTGATTTACATATGTTGAACCAGCCTTGCATCCAGGAAAAGGGAAAAGATGGGTAGGAGAAAGTAAAGAATGGAAAGAAAAATTTGATAGTAAAATAAAAGGAAACAAAGTTTATACTTATACAAAGTTTATATAAGGGATAGAGGCTGTAGAGAGAGCAGGGCAATGGGAAAAATGAGAATCAAGATGTGTCATGTACAGGTACAAATTCTTAATGTTGAATGTGGTCACAGTGTGTGTATAAAATGTACCAATAAGGTCAATTAAAAAAAGAATGAAGAATATTTTTTATGTCACAGAGGAAAGGGCATGAATCAGGGCCCCTGGCTTGTTTTCAGAGTCTGCAGCCTGGCAGTTCTCATAGCCAAACCACAAATGGAACATGTCTTATTATTGGCTTCCTATCACATCTGGCCATTTACAAATTAGCCCCCTTTGTCTGTCATTGTCAAACATGGCTTGTTCAGGAAGTGGAAAAGTGTCATTTCTTGTCCTATTTCTTTTCATTCTGTTAGAACAATGAAGTTTGACTTTGAGCTGTTGGCTTATAGTAAATTTAATAATGGTGGCTGAAATTTGGAAAGAAAAATCAGTGACCCACAAATATAAAAGATACCTTTTACATGATTTCCTCCCCTTTCATCTCTCCACTCCTCCCCCTCGGGGCAGTGTGTGGGGTAGCCTCCGGTCCCTGCCCTCTGCCACCACAGCCTCAGTTCTCGGTTACACTTATGTCATTCATGGTTTCTTATCCTTTTTGATCAACATATGTTAAACTATTTACAGGTCAAGAATTTATACTGTACTAAAGATAATGCAAGATTAAAAACAAAATAAATCCTTTGCTTCAATTCCCAGGACCACCAAAACCAGAAACAATCAAAATAAAATATATTAATGTTGGGCTGGAGATTTAGCTCAGTGGTTCCAGCGCCTGCCTGCCAAGCAGAAGGTCCTGAGTTCGATCCCCGGTAACCACATACAGTGCTGGGCGTGGTGACTCACACCCACCAGCAATCAGTACCACATACCACAGTGCCGGGTGTGGTGGCTCACACCTGTCATCCCAGCACTCGGGGGGCAGAGGCAGGAGTTTTGCTGAGTTTAAGGCTTGCCTGGGTTACATAGTGAGCTGAGGGCCAGCCTGAACTACAAAGCGAGACCCTGTCTCAAAAAAAAAGAGTTTCCCTTGGAATCATTGTTTATTTTAATTTAGAGTGCTTTTGGGAAAAAAATTAATAAACCAGTTCTTTATCTGCTTCAAAATGGTAAGAGATTTTTATATCCTCTACTTTCTTATTTGTCCTATCTAAAGTTACGTTCTATATAAAGCAAAATGGTTAGACTTGACATCCTTAATTAAAAATCAAGAAAAACTCTCATGTACCATAATCATCTGCTGAATGTTCTCTTCTATGACACCTTGACTTTAGTCACCCAGGGTTGGTTGGGCCCCACCAATGACTAATGCACAACTATGTGAGATGAATGTTTCCATTTGTGAGCACCTCCCGTGGTTAGGAAGGCCTTATGTGCTTACATGGCTAAAATCCATCTTGCAATATCGCCTCTGCTTCGTATCGATCTAGGAAGCAGCGTTTCATGAAGTGTGATCTGAGGTTCGCCTGTATCAGGGTTATTTGCAATTCCTGTTGAACTGCAGGTTTCTGAACTTTTCAGTACACAGGGCCATTTGAATGACAGTGGGTTTGCTTTCTCAACTTTGAAGGACAGAACTCCAAAGCTAAAGAGATAACAGGTCAATCCACCTTATACATCCTTGCCCTTCAGATAAGTGAGATAGGTATTATTATTATTCTTAACTTCATTATATTGTTTATTCTCTGGACCAACTTTCTACACATTTCTCATTGTTCATCAGATGAAGTGGCATCAAGTCTTATTCTCTTCAAACTATGTCTCATATAATTTGAATTTGTGTTAAAGTTTGATGCTGTGTCCTGACAGGTGTGAGGGATAAGCAGAATGGAAGTACTGTACCATCTTCCTTTTTAGGACAGATACAACTTTTTTATAAGAGAAATTATGAATGGAAATGAATATTTGGTTAAGGATTTCTTAGTCCTTGAGATGTCAGTCTCTGGAGAAGTAGTTTAAATGTAATTATGAAGTTGTAAAGAGAGCATTTGTGTATTAGCATGAGCACTATGGATGGTAGAAAAGTACTTGGATGGCCAGCATGGCATTTATGGTTTGTGGGAATGAGTTAAGAGAAAGATTGCCTCTAGTCTCTCTATCAGTGACTTTGGTAAGTAAAAAACAATGTAAAAGATTGAAAGGTTATAATTCACTTGCTTAAGAGAACATAATCATGAAGCTGTAGTGTGATGTCACTTATGTGTGTAGTCTTAGTTTATATATTTATAAACTAATTCTTGTTATTTATCAAAGCATATTTATAAGAGTATCTATTTGTCTGTACTCTTCCTGTCTTGACAGCATGGCCTCAGATGCTGTATATACAAAACAACAAAGGTGTATGCTTAAAAAGCATGCCATATAATTCATAGTTATCTTTAGCTTAGATAGGCCTTCTCCCTAGGGCAGTTGGAGTTCAGTCAGCTTCTACAGGTAACACTTGGTAAACAGGCCAAGGAGTGCTCATTTTCTTGACATAACTTATGTTTTCAACTTTGTCCCTCATAGTGTAACTTTTACTGTTTATGTGAGCAAGTATATCTGAGAATAAAACAAATACAAGACAACGTGCAAATCATTCTCAAAGTTATTTAATATTGTGCATAGGAGTACTGTGGAAGCAAACTACCAAGGAAGGGAGAAATAAAGTCTTCATCTACAGCTCTAAAATAATAACAGATCCTATTTTTTCTGCTCTCTCTCTCTCTCTCTTACAATTTATTTTCTCCTTACCAGGTTTTCTCTTCCTTTTCTGCCTCTCTAGGGCTGGGGCTTAATCCCTGGTTTTCTCTAACTTTATTTTGCAGATTTTCTTCACTGCTAAGGCTTTATCTTTTCTCATTCTCTATCAATGATTTTCAATTCTCTTTCCTGTGATGAAATTAACCCATAATAGTACAAAATCCTATCCTATCATTATTACAACTTTGTGAAGTAACTTTTATTATTAATTTTCAAATGTGAAGAGATTGGGGCTTAGAATTATATTCGTTTCTTGAAGCTTAACGTTAGTTGTGAGAATGACTTGATTATTGTCTGTCACCATGAAGTCTCCATAATATTCAAAGACCATTTTTGGTCTTGCATAACACCTGCTTTTTTCTGCTAAAATGAGGAACAAGACAAGTGTTTCCATTCTCACTGCCCTGCTCAATATAATACTTGTAACTTTAGCCAGAGAAATCAGGCAAGAAAAATAAATACAGGGGATTTGAATAGGAAAGGAAGAAGTCAAACTATCTTTACTTGCAGATGATGTGACTTTTCAATGAGAAGACTCAAAAAAATTTCACCAAAATATTCATAGGACCAAGAAACAAACTCAGCAGAGTAAGAGGATACAACATCAGTACACCAGAATCAGTAGTATTTCTACATAACATCAATGAACCCGCCAAGAAAGAAATCTGGAAAACAATTCAATTCACAACATTTTTTAAAAAATTAAATACTTAGGATTAATCTAACCAAAGAAGTGAAAGACCTATGTAACAAAAATTATAGGAATTTAAAAAAAGAAATAGAAGAGGATGTTGGAAAATGGAAAGATACCTATTCTTGGACAGAAGAACCAGTAATGTCAAAATAGCCATATTATAAAAAATTATACTGTATATAGATTTAATTCAACTTCAATCAAAATACCAAAAACATTTATCAAAGAACTAGAAAAAACATTTAAAATTTATATGGAACCAGAAGAGACCTAGAATACTAAAAGCAATCCTGATAACAAAAGCCAAGCAAGGGCATAACAATCCTAGACTTGAAGGTATAGTTCAAAGTTATAACAAAAAAACAGTATGGTACTGGCACAAAAACAGATATGTGGATCAGTAGAATCGAACTAATGATGCAGAAACATCCATTATCTAATTTTGACAAAGGTAGCAAAACATATGCAGGAGGAAAGATATCCCCTTTTACAAAAGATGCTGGGTAAATTGGTATCCACATACAGAAGAATGAATACAGATGAATATCTTTCATCCTTTACTAAAAACAAATCAAAATGAATAAAATACCTAGATATAAAAACAGAAATACTGAATCTGCTGGAAACTAAAATAGGTAAAACTCTTGAAGACATAGGCATTAGAAAAGATATTCTGAATAGAACCCCAGTTGCACAAGACATACCTCCAGCAATCAACAAATGAAATTATATGAAATTTTAAAAATTCTGAAAACAGCCAACAGAGTGAAGAGACAACCTATAGAACTGGAAAAAGACACGAGATACTCCTCAGAAAACTAATGTGTAGAATATATAAAGGACTCAAAAAGGTTAGATCCCCTTAAGTAAAACTCCCGATCAAAAATGGTGGGAAAGTGAAATGAATATACACTTCTCAAAAAATACAAATGGACAATAGGTACATGAAAAAATGCTCAGTATCTTTGGACATTAGAGAAGTGCAAATGAAAATAATACTGTATTTTATGTTACTCAAAAAAGAGCTATCATCAAGAATTCAAAAAATAACAAAGCAAAACAAAAACAACAAATGGTAGTGAGGTTGTGGGGAAAAGGAACCCTTTCATACTGTTGGTGGTAATGTAAACTAATACAACTCTTATGGAAATCAGTATGGAGATCCCTAAAAAGTAAAATAAAAAGTAGAAGTTCCATTTGAGCCAGTTATACCTTTTCTGTTTCTTTTCCTGGAAGAATTAAAGATGGCATATTACAGTGATACATGCGTACTCACGTCCACAGTAGCACCGCTCATAATAGTTAAATTGTGGAAACTGCCTATATACCCATCAGCAGATGAGTGAATATGGAAAATATGGCGTGTATAAATACAATGGAATTACCATTCAGCCATGAGGAAGGTTAAATTTGAACCACTTATACAAGAGCGGATCAAACTTCAGTCCACAGTGGTAGGTGAAATCAACCAGATACTCAAGGTCAAATAAATACTGGATGATTTCTCTTGTATGAGAAACCCAGAGGATAGGTAAAGAGCAAGATTAAAACAATAAAGATCACTGAAAACAGGGAGATAGACTTTGTGGAGATGAGAAGGTGCTTTGGAGATGGGGGATGGAGGAGAGAAGAAGGGAAAGGAAAAGGATCAAATATATGCAAATATACCATGCTGAATATATTCATTATGTATACTAATAAAAGAAATTGAACATTTGTCCTCTGTGTAGTAGAGAGGAACACTAAACATTCGTCAATGAGTGACTGATGACTAAATGAATGAAAGAATGGTCAGATATGAAGTTTAGGTTGATGATGGGTAATAATTAGTTTGATCTGAGCAGTTCAAAAGCAGCTAGGAGACTGCGAAGCAATTGCAATCGCCCAGATAAGAAAGAGTACGGGTTACAGTGGTAGCGTGGGAGATGGGAGCCTCGCTGCTGGTTTTGTGGAGATAAGAAATTTCATTTAGAGTGGGAAAGGGTTTGCAATGACTCATTTACAGTGTTTGAGGGTTCAGTGAACTCGCAGGTTTCTGATTAAGTGAGTAGCTACACGATGCTGTGACCAATTCGGCGAGGGAATATCGGAGAAAAGTCTTTAGCCCTCTGAGCATTTTACTGGCAGATTAATCTTCCCAAACACCATTCTCACCATGTTACTCTGACAATCCGGAATCTATGATGATTCTCTTCTGCACCTCAGAACATAGATTTTTAAAATTTTGGGGCCCAGGGAACTTATTTTGGCATTCACAATTTAATGCCTTTTCCTGTCCCAATCCCAAATGGGGATTCCAGCCCTAAAGACTGGAAACATATCTCATAGAATTTGTTTTTGCTGTTATTATAATACAGTACTACCACAGTGCTGGGCAAATAGTATAGGGATAGATCATATTAATTTGTTTAAAGTATTTGAAAACAATTATGCAACAATGCTTTTGAAGTTCATGATGGTGAGTGTGGAGTAACCTAGAGAAAAGGAATAATGTAACTTGATTTTCTTGAGTTTACATTACAATCCGCTATAATGGCTAATATATATGTTTAGTGAATTTTAGGTGCTAAATATTACAGTAAGTCCTTACATCTCTGCAACTCATGTAATCCTTACAGCAGTCCTCAGGATAGACGAGGGCTCTGGAAAGGTTAAGGACGTTTATGAAAGTCACAGAGTCAGTAAGTGTAGATTTTGGATTTGAACACAGGCAAATCTAGCTCAAAATTCACTTAACTACCACATCACACATAGCATTTTGGAGACAGATCAGGACCAATTGATTGTTGTAGTTACAAGACAAGTTAATATCAATTATCAAAGATGAACCCTTGATAAAGTGTCAAAATAGAGGATCAGCATCTATGTCACCCTTCGGCTGATATAGGTATTCTAATTTTCCTATCTGTTGTGCTCATGCTTAGATTTATTGAAAATAGTAAAGTTTAAAAAGTTCTTTTGCATATATGAGTCACTAGATTGTAACAAAAAGTTATGAGACAGGAGGACATTATTATGATCTCCCTCTTTTTTTCTTTTCTGGTTTTTTTTTTTTTTTTTGAGACAGAGACTCTATGTAATTCAGACTGGCCTTGAACTCACTATGTTCAGAACAGCCTCAAACACAAGGTGATCCTCCTGCCTCAGCCTCAGTGCGGGGATTATAGGTGTGCATCACCATACCTGGCCTATGACTTATTTTTTGTTTGTTTGTTTGTTTGAGACAGGGTCTCGCTTTGTAGTTCAGGCTGGCTCTGAGCTCACTATGGTGCCCAGGCAATCCTCCAACTCAGCAATCCTCCTGTCTCTGCCTCCCGAGTGCTGGGATGACAGGCGTGAGCCACCACGCCTGGCCCTATGACTTATTTTTAAGAAGGGAGAGACCTAGCCAGGGATGGGAGAGCAGAAAAGCTGTTCAGGGCTCCTATTTCTAGAGTAGTGTTCCCACAAGACTAGAGTTAGGGTATGTGACCAGAGAACACACCTCAGGGACAAGTTATGGAATCCAATTAACTGTCTGTGTAGGACTTACCCATCTCAGATTGAGGTTTCCAGGTCAGACATGCAAATGTAAACTGTAGAAATTTTTACTAGCAATGTTTTATTCAAAATATTCATGTATA